>CM061133.1:84314770-84476060 GCA_030789695.1 Scilla litardierei
AATGCAAACTTCAGCTTGGGGGAGTCGCACTGTGTGCGTCGTTTGAGTCCTTCTTTTTCGTTTTTTGTGTCGTTTTCATCGTGTTTTTATTTTTTCTTTTCTTCTTTTTAGCTCTTTCTCCTAGAGATGAATCCTATGATGAATCGCCACAAAGTCACACACACCTAGCATTGCATCGATAATCACACTCACTAACCCTAGGATTTCGAGTCCTCTTGCATTTCACGCATTGTGGGTCCACTTAGCTTTCTTGTGAGTCGTGCGTCGTGCCTATCTATTTGGTGTGCTTCTGCTTTGTGATTTTACTTTATATACCTGTCCAGGAATGACCCCTAGATTATCATGCTTCGATTTGAATATGCGGTATTTGTTTCTACTATATGCATGCTATATTTATATCGTATATTTCAATTCGCATGCGTCGGGATTCCACAACTAAGGACTAGGATAACCCATTTAGCCTATGCTCTATTTAGCGAGAATAGTTTCCTTTGCCCGAGTGTTTAGATTTCGACTTCTTTTTTGTTTTACTTGGTGCAAATCCCCTCGTCGTGTACCGTTCTCCCACTTGGGAGAGTGCACATGTGTATAGCCAAAAACCCAAAAATCCAAAAGAAAAATAGAAAAAAAAGAAAAGAAAAACCCAAAAAGAGAAGAAAAGAAAAATTTTGTATAGCCGAAAAGCCAAAAAAATATACAAATGCACAAAACCCAAAAAAATTCCCGTGTGAATATTTTTTCCTACTTGCCGAGAATAAAGGGAAGGCGAGAATTTGCACCGAGTGTTCTACTCCACACCATCTCAACCCCCATCGTTTTCGAAAACACTTGGCTTAGGAACTTTTTAGCTAGTATCTAGGCTGTAGTGGCGTGATTTCCTTAACCCTAGTTGTGGAGTCCCCGACTCATGATACGTTTCGATTCTCTCTATTCTCATGCATGCTTGAATTATATATTCGCCGCTTAATTCAATTCGATTCGATATTTGGGTCGTATCTTGGATTTGTGTATATCGAGCCTCATAGCACATTGTAGAAAGCGACACCATTTGCTAGCACACGACCGCACTCACTCGCGCTTCACCGCGTGGGCCCACGACACTTATTTGGACTCGTTTTCCTAGGTTTAGTGGTGTGATTTGGCGTTTGCTTGCTTGGTGTGTCGTTTTTTATTTTGGTGGCTCTGACGGACGATCTAGGATTTAGAGTTTTCTTTTTCTTTCTTCCTCTCTATTTTTCCCTTCCGAGCTCCTACTCTCACTCGTCTTCCTCGAGGACGAGGAAGAGTTCAGCTTGGGGGATTTTGACGTGCATTTACATTTCATATATTCACGCACATTTTCTTTTGTGTTTCCCCGGGTTTTTTGCCGTCTTTTATCCGTTTCCTTGTATTTTCTCGTTTTCTTTCACTTTTCTTTGTTTATCCATGTTTGCAGGATGTTGGCCACGTAGGGGACGTTTAACGATGATATCTCAAATCCCCGGAGCAACGGGAGAAGTCACGCGTGATCCAGGGGGTCAAACATCGAAGAATTCATCTTTCAGCCCCTCACCTGGTCGGTTGGTCATCTCCAACCGATCGGGTGATGCACGCGTGCACCACCCGGTCTCAGCCGGAGCTCACATGGAAGTCACCCGACCAGTTCGTAGACCGGTTCAGCAGGGGCCTGTTCTCTGTTTTCTCGAGCAAAATGCCAACCGATCGGGTGACTCTCACCCGATCGGTTCATCTGTAGCTGAAGATGAGGAGCTGATGACACGGGCACCAAACCGATCGCTTCACCCGACGTCTCCAAGATCCAACCGGTCACTCAAGAACTCACCCAACCGGTTCATGTGATCGGGTAAAAGCTCGCCGTTTTCTGTTATTATTTTGTAACGGATCAACCGATCGGTTGACTTGTCAACCGATCGGTTGATGCGAGAGTCTATAAATAGAACCCCTAGGGTTCCAGAAACGGGAGCTCGCCGTTTACTGTTTTCTCACTTTGTGACGGCTGTAATTTCTGTTCTTTTGTAAGTTTTCAGATCTTCCTCAAATTTTAGTATTGTCTTAATTACTCTATTAATTTCTCATTACAATCGTCCGATTATGATTCCAACGGTTAATTTTTATTTAGATCGCTTTTTCATGGATTTTTGTGAGTAGTTCCCAAATCTGGGATTTTGGTGGAAACCCCTTCGGGGGCTCTTCCCGATGCGTCCATAGGGTTAGGAAATCGATAGGGATTAGGAATCTAACGGTTACGCGGGGTGTTTCATTGTCATCGGCGGGAAAAAGACCGCCTTTGACCGTTGGGCCAAGGGGGAATAAACTTGGCGGTTGACTCCTTAGCCATAGCTCACACCCATAGTGTAGACGTCGAATCCTAGCACGCGGGGAGCGGCAGGATGAGACGTTGGGAGTTATCGTTGCGGGCTTAGTGCTCCCGGGATCGATCAGTGTTAATGGACACGGGAGTGCCCACTGATCAAATCCGGGAAATCCGGTGTATCATCCTGGGCACCGACCGGAATATCGGGCCCATGGGATGCCGGTACCACTTTCAGAGGCAACGTCTCACCATTAGACCCTAATTCCGATCGCTATCCATACCCGTAGGCCGTATTGGCGAGAGTCTCTCGTCGGGTTGGAAACCAAAGTCCCGGGTTTTCTTTCTTGTTGTTCATACCCTTTATTTCTTTCTGTGACAACCATTTACCGATTCGGGCTAGCTCGCCCCCCGGGGTGATTTTGGTCCTACCTGACCCAAGCACAACCTCGCCTCCCTGAGTTCGATAAACCCGCACCCTACACTAACCGTGCACTTGCGGTAAACGACACCGTGCCCATACCGTAAACCCGGGGGCGCCAGTCACGGGACCCAGCTCCCGAAATTGCTTCGCTCCCGGCTCAGAGCGAGGGGCATCCAGGAGTGCCCGGGCAGCTCGAGCAAGTGGAGCATTCTGGACTTGCAGGAGCACGCCCTGCTGCACTTGCATCATCTGAAGCATCATCCGCATCATCTCTCCATTGGTGGGTTCCCGCTCAGGCTCCTCATCATGAGGGAGCGCACCACTACCTCCACCACGGGTGAATCGCCTTCCTGCCATCTAGTGACACAGAAAACGAAGCAGATTAGACTCATAGCTTATGACTCGGACGTCGAACTTAGTTTATTGGACGTTCAAATATTATTATCGTTATTCCGATAATCGCAGTTACAGAAGAGGACCTGCATGGGCCACCAACAAAACTTGTCACGACCCGCTTCCCTAAAATGGAGGCGAGACGTGAAAAGGTCCGCACGAGAGTGGAGCTGTGAAGCCCCAAACCCGATAAGCGTCAATAGAACATAAGCAGGTCCCTGTAACCACAAACGGAACAACAATAATAACACAAGGAGAGACAGAAATAAAATCTCATATCTCAAAATTTGTCCAACATGGAAATTAAGTTCAACATCCAGAAAAGCCACCAGGCTAAAAGAAGGAGTCTAAAGGCCCAGAACAAGGCCAACAAAAAGGAACAACACAACAAAGTATAAGTGCTACGTACCGACAACAAAACAGCAGTCTAAAACAAAAAGGGGAAAGCTCAACGAAGACACTATGACTGGTCCCCAGTGTCCACGTACTCCCCGTCAAACACGAGCTCGGGCTCGGCATCAGCAAACACCTCGTCCTCAACAAGGTACTCAGGCTCAGGATCTAACATGTGACACCCAAAAGAGTAAAGGGGCACATGTCAGCAAGGCTAAAAGACTTGGGCAAGGAAACGGAAGGCAAGGCAACTAGCAACCTAGCAGTTATAATATGCATGACATGGCAGTTATAACATGAGTGCACAAGCAAGACATGATGAAACAATAAGTACAAGAGAACAACCATCGGGGCCAGTCAGGAGTAGCCAAGCTACTAACAATCTCAATCAATTCACTAGTCACATTTCAAGTTGTTTGTAGATGTTTACGCCTTACAGCTGAATGGTTTGGCAATCACGCTGATTGGCCGCTTAACACTACCCCAAAACCCAGAGTTTACGCCTTACCACTGCAGTTGCTGATCGGGCAGACTCCCAGTTGATTGGCCGCTTAACTCTTACCCCCAATACCCACATGTAAACGAGCCAGGGTCCCCGCACACGAGCTCAGTAAATAAGCCAGGGTTGCCCCGCACATGAGCTCGCATTCTAGTTCATGATTCATAAGCATTGGGCATAGGGGTGCACCTAGCCGGAAACAAGTAGTTCGGGCATTGGCTATCAACCAACACATGGCCCGCTTCTGGAACACGAGCCAGGAACACAAGCATTGTAGCAAAGCTACGCAATCACGGAAACACTTAAAGAATGCAATGACATGACAATTAATTTGCGTACCGTTAATGGAAATTAAACATGACATGGTAATTGTGCAACATGATAAATGTCGGATCTAGCTTCGTTGTCAAGCTAGTTCCTTAATTTGTGCCTAGGCGAGTATCATTTCGTCGCCTAGTCTCTTTTACGCCTACAACAAGCAAATGGCCTAAAACATGGCCTAAACCCTAAGTGGCAAGTTTCACTTGCCTAGCACCGAGGATGACGATCAACGAGGGTTCGTCCCACGGACGCTAATCTACGGGGAAGTCGCTGTTATGGGGAAACAACATCAAAACAACATTCATTTCATTAGGGTTTCACAAAAACATAACGGGTTATGAAAACATTAAGAGATCGATTATTACCGTATCGGAAACGGAAGAATGATGCCGAGCAAGCACGGCAACGGAAGAAACGCTCCGGGGAACCTAGGGTTCAGATCTGGAAATGATTGGAGAAGTTTGGAGAAATAGGGTTTTGGGGGATTTTGGTGGTTTGATGAGATTTTGAAGAAGATGAGAGGTAGAATGTGTTAAGGGAGAGTTTGGATGATGGATTTTGGGCTTGGGATGAAGGAATAAGGGTTTGAGGTAGAAGGGGGCTCAATGGGGGAGAAACTAGGGTTTAGGTCGTGAGGAAGGAGAAGAAAACGTTTGGGAGGGGTTTAAATAGGAAGGGCTGGCGGCTACCCAGAAATTAGGGGTTTGGCACTGATTAGTCGGTCAAAGAACAACCACTGACCGACTAGTTTGGGAACTAGTCGGTCGGTTGACCAACGCAGACCGACTAAGTCCAAACAGTAACTCCTGTACAGAAATAGGATTTAGATTTAGTCGGTCAAGGAACAACTATTGACCGACTAGTTTTCCATCTAGTCGGTCGATGAACGTTCTTAGACCGACTAAGAGTAAACATTACTCGATTGTTCAGAAGAACTAAGAATTAGTCGGTTAAAGAAGCATTGCCGACCGACTAGTTTGCAACCTAGTCGGTCAACCAACGTTCTTAGACCGACTAACGATAAACAGTAACTCCTGAGAAATTCAGAAAGCCAACCAGTCGGTTCAAGAAGGTTTTCCGACCGACTGGATCGTCATCTAGTCGGTCGGTGCCCCTTCTTACACCGGCTAATGAGCACCAAAAGTTCCGATATGGAGCGCGAAGCTCCGGGATCGATTCCTAAGACTACTAGGCTTGATCTAACAGTAAGATATGACCGATACGGAGCCCGTCATGAATGACTTGCTCCAAAATCGACGATTCTAAGAAAGAACCTAGAAAACACGACGATACGATCGAAAATGAAAGTTACGGAGACGAAAACCACATATAAGGAGAAAATCCACCAAAACATATAATATAATATAATAAATCCAGATACAAGAAAACCAGTCGTTACACGAGCAGGCCCGCATGTGCTTAAAACAAGAAGGAGGTACTTTTTCTTTTCGTCCTCCTTGGTTTAAGCACATTAAGCGTCTGTGATAACAACTTGCAGGTTCTTGCATGCAACTCAAACAACATAGATTATTTATTTACAATCTCGAGTCTCAAAAGATGATACAACAATGGGAGAATTAAAAGTATGAGGGTCATAAAGCCCATACAAAATTGGAAGGAGTTACAAGTACAATGATGCTGCGAAGGTACGAAGCTTCTCAGCAGGGAAACTCAGCGGCAAGGCACTCCTGATCAACCTGCTCAGTCACTAAGCAAACTCTTCTGTAAACCTATCTAATACCTGACGTATATTTCACAAGACAAGAAATATACGTCAGTGAGGGACGCTCGGCAAGATTTAAAGTGTTAAGTAGAAAAGACCCTGAGCAAGGTTTTCAAAAACAATTCATGACAATATGTATGACAAAAATAGAATTTACATAGTTAAAGCATGTCAGCGTGAGAAACGTATGAGCATGTCAAACGTAGTGCACAAGCAGTGGCATGGAAAATGTAGTGTGTACAGCAAATAACGTGGCAAGTGTAGTGTGTACAACAAATAGTGTGGCAAGTGTAGTGTGTACAGCAGATAGCGTGACAAGTGTAGTATGTACAACAGATAGCATGTCAAGTGTAGTGTGTACAACATGTAGCATGGCAAGTGTAGTGTGTACATCAGTTGACATGGCAATTTCGAAGTAATGTAAAGTACTTCTAAGCAGACATGCAGTTCTAAAGAGTTTAAAGTAGACAGACAGACTTAATGAATTCAAAGCAGTAAGACATTTTTAACGTGCCAATGAAGTTGCAATGATTATTTCTAGTTTAATGCAATGTTTTCTAGCATGCTTAGGGTTCTCAGCCTTTAGGTCGTGATGAGTGAGTCCTTCTTCACACGGGGGCTTACTGTGATTGGTGCTAACCCACCGCATGGGTGGTGCCCTTGAAGACAGTACCCTTTCATACGCCTAGTGGCCGCTCAACCCTAACCCCACCCAAATATGTGCTGGAACACGAGCCAGCCTAGTCATATCACAAGCACGAATTTGTCAACTCACATGACATCACAAAGGTCACGATTTTCGCCTCTTGGGCGCACGAACTCACAATTTCACAATTCCATTCCGTCAATATGTCCATCAATACGCATTCCATCAATAACCATTCAATCAAGAGTGTACGAGAATGACGTGCAACATGGCATAAACAAAACTAGCAATTCTTGACTTGGCAGTTAAAGGTAACGATGTTTAAGAAGTTGTAAAATGCACCTTTGCATATCAAATCATCTCAGTTTAACCAATTAAATTCAACTGTCACAAGATAGGTAAAAATGTACACTTGCCTGTTAAACATGATTTCGGGTGTCCTGGTGATCGAAACGGTGAGCGTGATTTATCTGTGACGTCGGATATGTGATATTAAGCTAAACACGTTAACTAAAAATAGTATTAAAACTTATATACTATCAGAAAATGTACACATTTACACTGCCACTGATATATGCTTATAGAACTCTAATAAATAAGGTAAGGTAGTCCTATAGCTAATGGTACCAACATGCCTTACTATAAACCTTATTATAATATAAAATATGGTGAAATCGATATAGCATCCTGTTCACATGGACTAACATATGTAAGTACACTTATAATACATATAACATATATAATTACATTAATGGAAGTACTCTGCTTGCTGCACAATAATAGAGAACTCACCTACTCTTCCCTCTCTCGTCTGTGTCTCTTCTATCTTCTTTCTTTGTTTCTTCTTTTTTGCAGAGGAGGGGGGATTCGAGAGAGCTCAGGGCGGTGGCTGGAGAGGATGCGGTAGCGGATCAGGGTGAAAGCAGGGCAGCACAGCCAGGGGATCAGCGGGCGGTAGGACAGTGTCCGGTGACGGCGAAGTGGAGTAGGGGTCTGTTGACGGCAGCTCGACGTCGTGGCTAGGCTAGAGAGGGAAGGAGGTTGCAGCGAATTTGGGGAGGAGGCCGCCTTGAGTTCATAGGGGAGGAGGAGATCGAAGGAACGACAGCGAAGGGTGGCGGGATCTGTGGCGGAGGCCCTCCGGGGTGGTTTCCTCTGTTTGCAACAGGGGATAATGGCTCGGGGTGATCGCCGGAGAGATGGCGACACATACGGGTTGCGAACTCATAAACATATCAAAGAAGCATAATTTTGATAATCAGCGTTCTTAAGGTATCTACGAGTTGTATCTTGATTCTTTTGGTGTCTAGGCTTAGATCACCCTAGTAGGGCTCGCCCTAGCTAGGGGAAAGGATAAGTGATCCTACTAGGCCAAACCTGCCTGGTCATGTTCAACTGGATTAATCTAGAACTCCAATTATCAATAATGAATACATTGATTATATTCTAGTCAATTACGTTAAAAATATTTTTCAGGATTAACTGTAGCCCTCCTTGCTTTTAGAGATTGGCAACTGGGGATTCCAGTTATAGTTGTTGAGCACACCCAAGCTATAGCATGTTATCTTTTGGGAACAAATTCCAATATACATATGATGTAGTTCAGCTTAACCCAAACCATCGCGTCATGAACATACCCGAGCGTCGGTGTAAGTTATGACTAGCAAGTGCCCAACTAGACTAGTCATTAAGGTATGTTGGGCACACTCAAAGGCTATAAGTGACTAGGGGTAAAACTGATAAGGGAATCACATATGATGTGATCGATGAAGAGTCATCTATCGGTCGCAGAGTTGAGCAACTTGTTGGACACACGCAAGGTTGTGAAGCTCAAGTTGGTTGGGCCCATTTCCAACTAAATATCACTATTCATTCAATTTCTATGGGGTAAGTTGATCGCAAAAAAAGTGGGATGATATAGTTAGATAAAATCCAACTAACTATGGTTAAAAATAATGAATGCATACTAAATTTGGTGTTCTAATCTTTGTAGCAATGTTGTCTGGTGTTTGTGGAGGTTTAAATGTTTTTACCACAAGTGTACGTTGTTGTAGTACTTATGGGTCGGCCTCAGAGAGGCAGCGGTCTGATCACAGATTAGTGTAGGATATTGTGTAGCTACGTGAATCATCTTAAAAGAGAGATGAGAATTATACTAAGGAAATATCAATAGGGAGGAATGCTAGGGCTATGTATCCTCACTATGCAGATCATACGTAGAATTGATTTGCTCATATTTTACACTTTATTTCTGCATTTTTCCATGCCATAACGATTGCTCATATCGTACATTTAACACATAAACGACAATTTCACGATGAATTTCACTATTTCTATGTTTCGTTGGATTTTTAGGAAATATGGAGCAATCGGGAGCAATTTGGAGCTATAAGCACATACACACGTATCGGAGCTTCAAAGACGATGATATCGAAGAGTTCACGGTGCTTGAAGATGAGAAGAAGCGGAAGGAAGACGAGAGAAAGAGGAAGGAAGCAAGAAGAAGGAGAAAACGATGAAGAATCAGGCTACTCGGCCGAGTGACACAGCTCACTCGATCGAGTAAGGCCGATACAACTCCAATCCATCCAAGAAGCGCAACAATGTACTCGGCTGAATGGAATTTCCACTCGACCGAGTGAGAATTCCACTCGACCGAGTGGAGAGAGGAAAAATAACTGACGAGTTACTGTTTTTGGAGGACTCTGTAGAAGACCCCACTCGACCGAGTGAGAAGCTCACTCGATCGAGTGAGCCGACCGAGTGGCCCGAAGATGACAGAAGGCTGAATTTCGACGATTTCTCTGCAGAATTGCCACTCGACTGAGTGAAAAAATCACTCGGCCGAGTGCACCGACGGCCCAGATTCAAAAATTAGGGTTTGCCTCCTCCTAAGGGTATTTTTGTCAGCTTTTTCTGGAATTTTTGGGAGAGTATAAATAGACAGTTTTGAGAGCCATTAAAAAAGAGACGCGACGGCTAGAGTTTTAGGAGAAGTTTTATTTCATCTTACTTTTGCTAAAGAATTGGAGTGCAAGGATCGTAATTCTCTTGTATTTGAAGCTTGAACATCATTGGTTTGTCTAAACTCTTGCTATTTCTAATCTTTATGATAAATTTCTGTTTAGATCTATCTTTTGTGATGAATTCTGTTGCATATCTCAATTCTATTGTTTTTATTGTGATGAATTGTGAGTAGTCTCTTTGCTCTATGGAAAATGGATGAACCCTACGGATTAAAGGTTTGATATGTGAAATCTATTGAAAACCCATGTTGCTAAACTTGTTAAAGGATTAGATTATGGTTGATTTACTACGGATAGCTAGGGATTTATATTGGATCTTGAGAGCTCGAGAGAGGATCTTGATCTATGGGAATCCCTAGATATTCGATTTAGATTTATAATCAAGATTCCATAGAATTGGTGCACGAGAGCGACCAAAGCTAGCATCTTTATTATATTTCTATAATTATATTCATTTGTGTGATGGTAAAACGAATACGAACCATCATGATCTAGATTCAAACTCACGTTGCGCGAGAGCGAACTTGAGTTGGAGTTGAATTATATTGTCGATATTAATGCTAGTGGTTTAAACTAGGCTTGCGCGAGAGCGAGGCTCTAGTTTAGATTACTATAGACTTGCTTAGCGCGAGGGCGTGCGTTGGTTCACAATATAGTTGCGACAATTTCACCCTAAACCAAGAGTAGTGATATGAAAGGATATAATTTCACATTGATGCTTGAGATCTATAGTGGGGATTCCCTAGCCCTAGGCACTTTTATTCATTGAATTTACAAACGATATTTTATACGCTTGTGATGCCAAACATTCCTCAATCATCACTCCATTTTCGCTGAGAAACATATATAATACCAACAGTTTCTCCCCGTGATTCGATACCCATCCACCACTTAACCGTGCGCTTGCAGTAAAACTACATTGTTTTGGGAGTACATCCCGCCGCCATTAAGTTTTTGCCATCGTTGCCTGGGAGGCGATAGTATTTTATTTTTTACTTAGTTATTCTTTTTCTATTCCTCTATTGTGCTGACACTTTTTGCGGATTCTCTTTCTCGGTGCATGAACATATGATCGAAGGCTACTGACAGAACAATATTATTTGATCCCGAACTTGAGCACACCATAAGGAAGCTTAGAGCAGACAAGAGACATATTCTTGAGGAAGATAAAATGGAGTCGGAAAATAATCAACCGAGGAACGTCCGACTTATTTCTATTAGAGACAAACTTACTCCGAACAACTCTGCCACTTCATCCATTCTTATTCCAGAGTTGTCGCAAGATAAAAACTTTGAGCTAAAGACGAGATTAGTTGGGCTGATGCAACAAGATCCTTTCCATAGGAATGCGCATAAGAACCGCATTACCACATTCAGATGTTCTTGGCAAAGTGCACCACTTTTCAGGTCCCTAGCTTATCAGAGGATGCCATCTGCATGCAGCTCTTTCCTTTCATACTTAAAGACAAAGCATTATATTGGCTGAGGACGCAAGCGAATGGTACTTTCACTACATGGGACGATCTTGCAAGTACCTTCGTCAACAAATTCTATCCACCATCAAAGACCGTCATGCTACGGAATTATTTGATGTCATTCAGGCAAGAACCCAATGAATCTTTATATGAGGCGTGGGAGCGCTTTAAAGATCTTCAACATCAATGCCCCCACTACAGCATCGACGATTGGGAGTTGGTGCATAACTTTGGTAATGGCTTGAAACTGGACACTAAAATGGTCATTGATGCCACACCTAATGTGGCAATACTATCAAAGACTCCTGAAGAGGCCACGTCACTACTTGAGGATATGGCTTCTAATAATCAGCAGTGGGCCGACGAGAGAGGCCAATCATCATCATCCTTGAAGCCAGCTAGCATATATGAGGCGAAAGCAATGGCGGACTTGACTAGGAGATTTGATACTCTATCCAGAGTGGTAAAGAGGATTGAGAAGAAGTTGAGTGAGCCATCTAGCGCTCAAGGTACGTCAACATCCGGTGGGGAGAAAGCCTGCGTGCTTGGGTTTGGTGAGGACGAGGGCTGGGCTTCGCATGGTTTCATTTGTAGGGGAGAGAGTGACAGGGAGAGAGGGGAACGTGGGTTGCCTTGGTTTTCCGAAGGGGAGAAGAGAGCAGGGGAGGGGTTTGAGACAACGATTCAAGGAGAAAATGTGGGGGGTTTTGTTAACCGCATGCAAAAGAGGTGACGTGGAGATGCCGTTACATGAACGTGGGAGGTGGAGGAAGTTGCAAGATCCCTGCATGCGTTGGTCGAGGGGAGGGAGAACGTGGGGAAGGGAGAGATACGTGGGGGTTCAGTATGGATATAACATTTTAAGTTTTATTAGCTGAGAAAAGCTTAATTAAGATGTTAAACTAGTTAGGGTAATAAAGTTCTGATATGATAGGATTTAATAAAATCGGTTTAGTTGGAAAATATTAGATTATTAGGATTTCCCTTAAATATTATAATGATTTAATATCGTACACAAGATGTGATTGGAAGGAAGTATATTTACTTACGGCTGTTTAGGATCTGATTTGATTGAAACTTGAAATTGGTTTGGTTAAAAGATAATCTAGTTAATATGTTTGATTCGTGATTCAGATTTGATTAGGGAAATTAGCTTAGTTAGAAAAATTCTGTTATGATCTTCATTTAGAAAATAAGCTAGTCAAGGTTAGACTAAGAGGATCAATTTGATTAGGGCGATCGATTCAGTTGTGATTTCTATTAGTAACTCCCATAACAAGATTTGGTGGGTCGAGATATAAACATATTAGGATTTGGATTAGATTTTGAAAGTCGTTTTGATTTAAAAGCTCGGGTTAGGATATTGGTTAAGATTGGATTAGAAAATCGAGATCGTTAAGATATTTAGATTTGGTCTAGATTTGATCAAGATAAGATTCGAGAGATTATCTGAGTAGGGTAATCGGGTTATTACGATCTCGCCCCTGCAACAACATCAACCAAAAGTTAAAGAAGATATAAATGCGATCGCTAAGTCGTGTGCTCAAGCTATGAATATAATAATAGACTAAAATTATAAACTAGATAGTCAAATAAATCATCGAATTAGTATTAATACATATGAAATATGTACCTACGGAAACAGGTCGTTACATATGGCATCGCCGTTTTGGTCTTGTTCATTTTAAGCACTTATATAAGTTAGCTAAGCATGATCTTGACATCTTGTTAAAGGTTTTCCAAAAATTGCTTTTAGTAAGAAAAACTTTTGTGATTCATGCCAAAGAGGTAAACTAAGAAAATCATCTTTTAAACTTAAAGATGACATAACTTCTAAGTGGCCCCTAGAATTACTTCATTTAGATTTATTTGGGCCAACTAGAACCACATCTTTAGGCAACGTTCATTATGGATTAGTCGTCGTAGATGACTTCTCAAGATTTACTTGGGTTTCATTTTTAACCAATAAAATGAAGCTTTTGAAGAGCTTACTATATTTTCAAGGAAAATTCAAAATTTATTAGTAACCATCATTATCACTATTCGTAGTGATCATGGAGAAGAATTCGAGAATGAATTTGTCACTAAGTTTTGTGACGACAAAATGGTGTTGTTGAGAGAAAGAATACGAACCTAATTGAGTGTGCTCACACCATGCTTCATGATAGTCATCTTGGACTATAATTTTGGGCGGAGGCGGTGCACACGGCATGTTATGTGCTAAATAGGATCCTAGTGAGGCCCCGAATGAACAAAACTTGTTTTGAATTATTTTATGATAAAAAGCCACAAGTTAAATATTTTCGTGTTTTTGGTTCAAAATATTTTATAAAGAACACTTATGGTAACTTAGATAAATTTGAGCCAAGATCCGATGAAGGAATCTTTGTTGGATATTCCACACGTAGCAAAGCCTACCGGATATACAATAAAACCTCTTCAACGATCGAGGAATCACTACACGTTTCATTTTATGAAGATTTTGATTTTCCTCATGTTGTCGATGATAGTGTAGATGTTTTATGTGATTCCATTAGTAATGTTAAAATTAATGATTCTATTATTGAGACTAACAATACTAATGAAAATGTTGAGGATGTTTCACGTGACCCAGGTATTCCCAAAGCTTATCCGACCGTTCGTAATCACCAGCATGACTAAATAATTGGAGACATTAGTGTGGGTGTCCGAACAAGGTCAAGGATTGATGAATTCTCTCATTATGCATTTGTCTCCACCATTGAGCCAAAGAACATCCAAGAAGCGTGTGAAGATAGCTCTTGAATAGTTGCAATGGAAGAGGAACTCATGCAATTTGAAAGAAATGAAGTTTGGAAGCTTGTTCCTCTTCCAAATGGTCGCCAAGTCATTGGGACCAAATGGATTTTTAATGACAAGACCGATTAGAATGAGGTCATCTTAAGGAATAAAGCAAGGTTAGTAGCTCAAGACTATAGACAAGAGGAAGGTATTGATTTCGAGAATCTTTTGCCCCCGTAGCTAGATTAGAAGCTATTAGGTTGCTTTTATCTTTTGCATCTCATAAAAATTTTAAATTATTTCAAATGGATGTTAAAAGTGCAATTTAAATGGTATCGTTAATGAAGATGTGTATGTTTCTCAACCACCCAGTTTTATACATGAAAAATTTCCATACCATGTTTTCAAACTTAAGAAAGCACTATATGGGTTGAGACAAGCTCCTAGAGCTTGGTATGATCGACTCAAAACCTTTCTTTTGGATTTAGGTTTTAAAATGGGTGAAGTTGATTCAACTCTCTTCATTAAAGATTATGACAATGACATCCTTTTAATTCAAGTTTATGTAGACGATATAATATTTGATTCTACTAACTTTAATCTTTGCCAAGAATTTTCTAAGTCTATAAAGGATGAATTCGAAATGAGCCATATGGGTGAGCTCAACCACTTCCTTGGACTATAAATTCGACAAATGAATGATGAAACTTTCATACATCAGACAAAGTACATCGAGGAGCTTATCAAGAGATTCGAGATGGAATCGTCTTCAAGCTCCCATGAGTATGACTACCCATGTACACAAGGATAAGAACGGTTAAGATGTAGACGTTCGTCTATATCAAGGTATGATCAGTAGCTTACTTTACTTAACTGCTAGTATGCCCAATATTATGTTCTTAGTATGTCGTTGTGCTAGATATCAAGTTCGACCTAAGGAGTCACACTTGATTACGGTTAAACGATTTTTTCGTTACCTCAATCATTCACTAGATTATGAGTTACTTTACCCTAAGTGTAGCACATATGAGTTAATCTTATATAGTGATGCTAATTTGGCCGGATGCAAATCCGATAGGAAGAGTACTAGTAGCACTTGTCATTTTCTAGGAAATTCTCTAATTTCTTGGTTTTCTAAGAAACAGAACTCAGTATCATTGTCCACGACTGAAGCGGAATATATTGACGCGGGTCTCGCATGTGCACAAGTTCTTTGGATGAGACACACGCTCAAAGACTATGGTGTCAATTATGATACTTGTCCTATCATGGTTGATAACCAAAGTGCAATTTGTCTTTCCAAGAATACGGTACATCACTTCCGTACCAAACACATAGATGTGAGACACCATTTCATTAATGATCATGTAGCTAAGAGGACATCATTTTAGAGTACATTGAAACCCAAAAACAAATCGCTGACATCTTCACTAAACATCTTAAAGAAGATTCATTTGTGAGGTTGCGTGGAGAATTAGGGATTATGGGTGAATCTGAAATATAGGAGTTCATATTTATATGTTAAATCATGCTTTGAACTCATGTTATCATTTCACATCTCATGTTTTATATGTCATATTTTTACACATACTTTTCAATGAGATTTATTTGAGATTTTGATGATTTTATATGTTTGGATTAGTATACGTGATTTGTATGTTAATCTATATTATTTTGATAGTGATTTCGTGTTTGAAGAGTGGTTAGAATATACGTCTTAGGGCGAGTTATCTCAATTCTCTTGATTTCAGCCTTATCCCATATTTTTGGACCAGGACAGATGACTATCAATCCTTTGACAGTCGCCTGCCAAAATCTAGATTTTCTGACTGAAATTATTGTTTTTCGCTAAGGCGACTAATGTATAATTTCCAGGCACCTGTCTCTCCGACAGGCGACTGAAATTTGTTCATCAGGAGCCTCCCTTGATCTTGATATTTTTCTCTCAAATCATTAAAATTGTTGACTTTCGGTCAGGCGAATGTAGTGTATTTTACAGGTGCATGTCACTTTGTCAGGCGATCGTGAATTTCACTACATGTGCATGTCTATCTCTTTAGCCAGTTTTCTCTCTTTTCGGCCAGCCAACTTACGATTGTACATCAGTCGACTGTCCAAGTTTGAGGCGGTTCGTAGCTTTAATCTGAGTCGTCCATCTTTCGATCCAACAGCCCAGATGTGATTCCCCTCCACTTCTTCTTTTCTCTCTCCTCCGATAGAAATTCTCTCCTCTTCCTCTTCGAACGAGAGCCATCCATTCGATCTTCTCCATCGATTCGAAGCTTCAGTCGTCGATTATCCTCTCCATTCATTCGATCGTGCTTGTAACTTTCTACCTTCATCGATTGATTGGTAAATCTCTCTCTAGCTTTCGATCGTGCACTATTTTCTTCGTTGTATGTCGGTTTCGTGATATGGCTCCACCCAAAGTCAGTTTCTCTTCCAAGGGGAAAGCTCTTGCTGTTAGGAAGCCTAGGAATTCTAAACCTAAGGCTGCCCCAGTCAAGAAAGTTCCCTATAAAACCCGCACCAAATTTGCTGAGCCCATTTGTGATGTTTCGGATGATTCTCATTCGGATCATTCTTCCTCCGAAGAAGAAAAGTTTGTTGAGCCCCTCCAGAAATGTCAGCATAGACCTATTGGTGTTCAGATCAATGAGCATCTTGCTTTGACTAATTCTACTCGTGTGGATGTAGACACCCACACCGAGCATCTACCCTCTGAACCCTAAGGCCAAAATCAACCCAGGCTTCCTCAGCCTCCTTTAGCTGCTCCTCTTGTACCCATTTGTCGAGATGCCTCTTGCTTGGCAAAATTTCACTTTATGATTGGGATCAAGCTCCTTCATGAGCGTTTCATTGTTTATCAGGATTTTACTGCTGAGAGACTTTAGATCCTTACGACGACCAATTTGGTCGATTTATTTCGTTATTCTCATATCGATTCCCCTCGTGCTTATCCATTTCTTGTAAAGATATTCTATGCCAACCGCATTCGCGGTGAATATGCTTATACTGGTGTTATTGACACCATGGTACATAGAACGCATATCAAGCTTGACCTTACTCTCTTAGGGAATATTCTTAGGATTCCATCTTCTGGATCCTTGCTTGCCGATATCTCCCTCTCCGATGTTGCTGACCTTGACCAGGCTGTCCTCCAGGACATGTTTTCTATGATTCCTCCATTTCTTTCCTCTGGCATCAAGGTATCTATGTTCTCTGCTTGAGGTTGGGCTGTTCACCTTGTGGTGAAGTCCAACATCTTACCGAAGTATGGCTCCTCTGATCAGCCATCTCAGGAGATTCTCAAGTGCATGCATGCCATCCTCTCCGGCATGTCAATGAATTGGGTCGGGGTCCTCCTTGATCGTAGGGATAGAGTAGAGTTCCCTTCTTCTTCCTCTCATATTCCTTTTGGAGGAATTCTTACTCATGTCTTTCACCACTTCGGTATTAATTTGACCCTGTTTGAGCCAATGCCTCTTGCTCCTCTTCTTAATACGGTGGCAAAGTCGAAGTCCTCTTTGGCTCTGCTGACGGCATCAAAGAAGAGGCAGTCTATTTCTGGCCCTTCTTCATCCACTGCTCCATCTGTTGATCAGCCCTCATCATCTGTTGCACCCTCTCTTGTCCAGTTGGACGAGAAACTATCTGGTCTTTATGAGCTGTTCTATCTGTCGTTCCAGCATAAGGGCATACCCTTCCCTGCCTACCTCTAGTCGTTTGTTGCATTTTCTCAGACTACTCAGCCTCCTCGTCTGATCATCTCTGAGATTCCTGACCCTTCAGTTGATGCTGCTTCTGAGCCGGTTGCTTCTCAGGCTCTTCATGGTGTTTCATCTACCGATGGTGCTGCTCCTCCTCCACCCGAGGACGTTTCTGTTGATCCGGAGCCTCAAGATTTTCTTATTGAGTTGGCTACTCCCGTGGACTCCTCTGCAGCTGATATGGATTAATGTTACTTGGAGACTGCTCACCCTTGATCCTAGATTCTTTTTGTTAGGGTTGAGATTGTGAGTCTGTTTTTATTTTTTTGATGGTTGTATTGATGTATTGGCACATTACTTTTGGATGGTGTATGATGATGATCATATTTTTTGTATGTATGTGGAGTGGTTAGTCATTATTTTTGTACTCCATGTATTTCTTTTATATATATATATATATATATATATATATATATATATATATATATATATATATATATATATATATATCACATTTTGTCTCTTTTACTCTCTGATGTGATCCTTGTGTATATGTTATGCAATTTTGTCTCTCTGTGTGCTCTATTATATACTTGATGTGATGTGAAATATTTTCTTGCCTATGTAATGTTGATATTGGATTCTCATTCCTTTAGTCAACTAAAATTTCTTTTGTTGATGAGTATTTGACATATTTCATTGTGATGCACCTTCATGTTTTCTCAATTTTTTGGTATCATATTGAATATGTATCACATTCTTTAAACTCTCATGATTGTTTTAGTTCTTATTTAGCACTATTGTTGTTGTTTTTCTACTCCCTCTTTTTGGATAATGCCATAGGGGGAGAGAAATAAACAAATCATAATTATGTGATAAGTATAATTTAAACTTGAATCTAAGATTGAAGTTGCCTTACATTCAGAGGGAGTAAGATATAATGAACTTGGATTCTAAAATCCTAAATTTCTAGTCTTAAAATCATTTCATTCATGCATATCTTACATGTTTGCTTCAATTGATCAATAGATGCCCTTACTTAAATTGACTAACTTGATTGGCATCTATGTAAGGGGAGTAAGTATTCTTTAAGCACAATTATTTATCTTTTTGTTTTTGTTTGTTTGTCATCACCAAAAAGGAGGAGAATGTTGAGTATATGACTTCTCCCTACTTGGTTTTGATGATGAGCAAACATAAATACTTGTGACTAATCTCCTACTTGCAGTTAATTCATTGCCTACGCATATCATGAAGATCAATTAGCAATGAATGTCACTCAAGGATCAATCAAAGCGTGTAAAGTGGATTGGATGATCGAAGATGATGATTGAATCTCCTAGAAGACTTCAAGCTCATTCAATTGAAAGAAGAGAGGCAAAAACAAGATGTAATCTTTTTATTCTCTTCTAATATATAGCTTAGAAGTAGAATTATGCTAGAGCACGCACACATCTTTCTTTCTGTCCTAGGAAATCATTAGAACTCATTTCATAGGCCTCCAATTTATTATTCTCTAGCATGTGCATTTTGGACTTTCAACAGGCGACTGCTGAATATTTTACAGGCGCCTATCTCCAAATAGTCGCATGTGATTTGTTCTACAATCGTCTGTTTTGCACATACTTTGACACTTGGTTTTTGGGCTTTTAGCTATCACTTTCATCATGCGACTGATGTACAAAGTACATGTGCCTGTTCAGTTACAGGTGCATGTGACTTGTTAGTCAGTCGAATGTCTCTCTCTTGAACAAAGATTCCTAGTTTGTCATCTTTCGATCAGACGACTGTTGTTTCTTTCACAGTCGCCTGCCCATGGCACATGCGCCTGTGAATGCCTCTACAGTTGCCTATCGATCCTTGCCTGACACTTTGTGTTTGGTAAGTTACACATGTTTCGGTCAAACGACTGATGTTGGTTTCACATTCGTCTGACCATGGTACATGCACTTGTGGATACCACATCAGTCGCATGTCCTGTCTTTCAAAACTTCCTGAGTTTTCATAACTTACGCATGTTTCGCTCAGTCGACTGTAGAAGGTTTCACAGTTGCCTGTTGGTTTACAGGCACCTGTCCGACCTTCATCGGTCGAATGTCCTTTGTGGTAAATTACCGTTTGAATTCTCACCAACCCTCTAACACAGTACAGTAGTCAACTGTGGTTTCTTCACCAGTCAATTGTCTGTTCTGTAAATTCTATACGTTGGTTGTTTCCACACGGATTTCAAAGGGTGTTTTGGGTATTCTGTTTGAGGGTTTTGGAGAACCTATAAGCGGGGCTTCTAGTGTTCCATTGGAGTCTCTTGGTCATACTCTTATCAATTCAAGAAATGATCCTCAAGCCCTCAAGCTCTCATTCTCTCAAAAAGCCCTAGAGTTCTAATCTCATTCTCTCTTGCTCTCCAACCTAGAATCAAAGTGATATCCTCTAGGCATTTGGTGGCGACAAGAGAAAGGGCTTTCTCTCTTCTTGGAAGAGACATCAACATACAACACACTTGCTCCTTCGAGTTCTACTTCAAGGCATAGGTGATTGTAAGTGTTGCAATTTCATTTTGAATGTCATAACTATCGTAATTAGTTTTACTCTCGGTTTGTGAGAGTGGTTTGCTTGGTCCCAAGTTATGGGAGTCAAGGACATCGATTGTGTTTCGATTATACTTGTAGGGTTGCTACAAGTGGACTTAAAGGAAACCTCAAGTTAGGGTTCTAACTTGAGTATCCGGATGTATCCGAGTAGAAGGGACGTATTATTACCGGGAACAAGTTGGGATTGGACTTGGGTAATCCGAACCCTTGAAACATCTTTTGTGTTAGCTTGTTTCAGTTTGGGTTAATTTATAATTCCGCATTTATTGTTGGTTAGGAATTTAAATTGGTATTACTATCGTTTAAATTTTGTAAACACTATTCAACCCCCCTTCTAGTGTTTTCCTCATAGCTATGGTCCTTACATAAATATCCCGTTCCTAGACGTTATCATTAAGATCTCGACGTATGCAAAGTTCCTCAAAGACTTGATTACGGAAAGGAAAAGGACGGGGAAGATTATGCTCACTGACCAATGAAGTGGTTCGTCAAAGAAGACAAGGTGCCGAAGAAGTTGAAAGGCCCATGAAGCTTTAGAATTCTATGCACACTTGTCAGAGTCCCCCTTCAAAAAGCTTTAGTTGATTTGGGTGCGAGCGTGAGTCTCATGCCTCTCACAATGTTCAAGAAGTTAAATACGGGGACCGATCTTAAGCCCACCGACATGAAGATTCAACTCGCCGATGGGCATATCACTAGATCGGTGGGGATCGCTGAAAATGTGACATTACAAATACCGGGAGGACTTTGCATGCCATGTGATTTTTTCATCATAAACGTGAAGTGGGAGACACATCGCTGGAGTCATTGTGGACGTAAGAGAAGGAACGTTGTCACCCAGCGTTGGAAATATTAAGGTCGAATTCCATCTCTTACGCACCATAAAGAATAGATCCTCGCTTGAGGAGAATAATTACATTGAACTACTTGAAGAGGTCATAGACGAAGCTACGCCATATGACATCAACGTCTTGCACATGGATAGTTTTAATAGGGAGTCAAATTCTGAAAATAGCCCCCAACTTGGAGACACCCCGAACCCTCTCACTGAAGAAGAGAAGAACGACGCTGATGTTGTGAGGATAAGAGAACTCTGCAAGCTCTCTTCCGGGAAGCAACAAAAGCACGTGCCACCGGCGAAGACTTCAACACTGCCTGGAAAGAACATGGAGCCTTCGAAGGCCAAGAACAAAAGTTGCTGGGAGCCATCCCCACCATCATAAGAAAGGATATGCCAAATGAGGAGGCTAAACAAGAAGAGGCGGAGCGTCCAAATCCTACCGGTCTCCTCACCAAATTCGACATGCACATCTCCTATGCACTGAATATCACGCGCCTAACGTAAACTCATAAGGGGTCGAGCTCAAGACCTTAAACGATCGATTATTGGGAGGCAACCCGACATTTCTATCTTAATTTTTGGTTGAATTTTAGTTTTCTTTTTGTTTTAGACTTTTATTGATTTAATAGATCAAGAGTTAGAAAAGAACTGACATTGAGCAACGTTTTTAATTGTAGAAAAAGATACGATGATACCATTCTAATGGAGAGTACCCATGGTGACGGAGAGACGAGATATGGACATGCTTAAACGAGAAAAGAAGGAGGAAATTGAAGACTGAATGAGAAATAGAAGAGGGAGAAAAACATAGAACAAAAAGCTGAAAAAAGGCTCATTCGGCCGAGTGAAATTTTCAGTTGACCGAGTGACACACTGATCAAGGAAGCACTCAAAACTCATTTTGTAATTTTATGCCACTCGACCAAGTGACTATGTCACTCAACCGAGTGAACTCCTGTAGTAGAAAGCCAAATCTCAATGCTATGTAAGGCCCTTCCACTCGGCCGAGTCATTAGTTTACTTGACCGAGTGACTAATTCCACTCGACCGAGTGGGAGACTGTAGCAGAAACCCCAAAAGCTCACACTCTGTCCCATCTTCTCAGAGTGACTCTTCCCACTCGACTGTAATGCCCGTATGTGTAAAATACTTTTTGCGTGTGTGCGTATAGTAATTTTGTTGTGTGTATAGTAATTTCCTACATGTATGGCTAAAGGTGACTATGATATGCTTTGGATATATAGGTGAATGCGTGTGGTTGGACAGTAAATTGATATTATTGTTAGCATGCTATTAGTGTTTATTAGCGTGCTTAATGATTTTCGTTGGTGAGTGTGCATCGTAAAACGGTATGTTCATGATAATTGGTGATGCTGAGATAATTATTAATGAATGACATTATTATTATTGATGTGTGGTTGTTATTTTTTTGGTGATGTTGGTATTATTTTTGGTGTTAGTATTTTTATCATTGGTGATGTTGATTAATATTATCATTACTATTGTGAAGGCCTTAACTAATTTTAGCAGCTAGAGTTGGGTGTTGGGCTAGACTATTAGATGAGAGAAGAGGGTTTGATTTAATTGGGAATGGCAAACTTGAAATAAAGAGGGTTCCCTTTTATTTAATTGTTTTCTCTTTTCTTCTACTACTTTCTTCTCTCTTCTTTTAAGTCATTTCTTTTTTTGTTTCATTCCCTTTTCTTCCCCCCACTTCCAGCCGAAACATCCCCTCCCCATGGCCGTTTGTTGCCAGGCGCCCCCCTTGCCCCATTTGTTTGGCCAAATTTTCCCAGATAAAAAAAAGAAATAGAGAAATAGAGAGAAGAAAGAAAGAAAGAGAAGAGAAAGAATTAGAAAGAGGAAGGAGGAAGGGAGAAGAGGAAGCTAGGGTTTGGGATTTGGGGAAACTGATGAAGATGGAGGAGTTCCATGGAATTAGTAGATGGCTTTGCTTCTCTCATGAGGGATTCATGGAGTTGGAGCTTGAAGGAGGAATCATGGGGGGGAATTTCGAAATTAGGGATTGGAGTTAGAGAAGGGGATTCGTGATGGATTCATTGCAATCACTACGGGATTTCATCTAATTGGAAGAGGTAGGAGTCCAATCTCAACTCCCATGTTTATTTCATTTCATTTTGATGCGTAAAGATTTCATTTTTAGGGTTGTTGTAGAAATTCCTTGACATGAAGCATTGAGCTTGAATTTATTTGTAGTACAGAGTAATATGATGCCATTAATTGTTTGGTGATGCAAAAATGTGATTGATGTTACCAATTTTGCAAAATTGCTCCCATTCTTGATGTTGGAAACTTTACTCTTTTTGAAATTTCTCTCATTCTAGGTTGAATTTATATGAGATATTGAAATTATATGATGCCATGTGGTCGCTTCATGTTTCCTCGTTCGCTTGTTTCCTTAATTTAGCAAAATTACTCTCATTGTGTGATATTGCTTTCATTTATTGGAAATGTTGGAAGCTTGAATCATTTCCAATCCCCTTGCATGAGTTGGGCGAATTATTAAGTTAAGCGGAAATTAGATGTTGACATGGAAACGTAAATCATGTTGGAAGCTTTAAATTAATTAAGTTGAATTGTTCTTTAAGTTCAATTTTCATAAATTAAGTTGGATTGCCCTCATTTTGGCATTGCTCTCAAATGTTGTAATGTTAGGATGTTGGAATTTTATTAGGAAATGTTGGAAGTTGGAAGTTTGTATGGAATGTTGGGGTGTTGGACATTTAACATTCAAGTTACCTTGCATGAAATTGCTCTCTTTTATGAAATTGTTCTCATTTTGGTTTCATTGATTAAATGCAATAGTTCCCATTGTGTTATATTGATTAAATGAAATTGCTATCATTGTGTTACACTGATTAAATGAAATTGCTCTCATTTTGGGTTGTTAGAAGTTATTTATTCAATTTAAATTATATGAAATGCGAAACATGTGAAAATGAATTGAGTTGGGAAATTGGACATGTGTTGTTGGATACATGCGGAATATAGAATGTGTGATATGATGTGATTAGGACACGGAGGTGGAGTGCATGGGCATGGACAAAGTTACTGTGGTAGGAGGCGGGGGAATTCGCCGTGGACAACCTCTTGATCCATTAGGTGGCTCCACGTTGATAACGGAGTAGAATCACTTGCACGTGCACGCCGGCACATTCATGGGATCCCCATTGCATTGCATTGCAACGCATTGCTTGTGATTCATATGCATCATAGCATCATTGAGCATTATGTGTGATTGGTGGTTATATTTATGTGATTATTACTTTATGAGAATGAATGTTGCTATGAATGCATTAAGTGTTGAAATGGTTGTATGTTGGAAAGCTGGGTTTTGGGAGATTGCTAGAAGTTGAACTTGGGTTGATGTTGTGTTTCCTTCTCTTGAATTAAGATGGTGTTGATGATGTTGTTGTTGGTGTTCTTGTTGTTGGCGTGGTGGTGTGGTCGTTGTTGGTGTTGTTGTTGGTGTTATTGTGGTGTTATTATTAATGTTTCAACTTAAGCCCATGATAACATTATTCATACCTCCCTTAACTAAAGCTAATCCCTTCCTAAGTAATTTAGATCATTAAGTTACTAGTAGCCCAAATTGTTGAGAAAATTGTAGTTCTACTTGAGAACCTAATGCAAGCTTCCATCTTTCTTAATTTCCATGTTGTAGTTGTGTCAAAGGTGTTGTCTTTAAGGGCCTTGCTAATTAAAGTTAGCATCTTTATTAAAGTCATGTGCAAACATAAAAGCATCATTAGTGTATAGGGGTTACATGTTGTATAAGTTGTGACCTTAGGAGAAGTTTTCATCTAGCCCACTAAATTCACTATGGTTACATGTTAATTTACTAAAGCTTGGCCAAATTTGTTAGAGGATGCTTTAAAGTATACTAAGTGGCCTAGAGTTTGCATGTTGTGTTAATAAGTTGCTAGTGTTACATCATTGATGTAGAATGTTGCATTCCTACATCAAAGATCCTAATGTGAGTTATTTGTAGGTGTTGCATCCCTAGATTAATTCTACTACTAAGGTAGACATGCTTAAGCTCGTAACTAAATGATGTAAGGAGATTAGCTCATGTTGCCAACCAATCTTTAACCCACAATGATGTCCTATTGAAGATGTTTTCTTTAATCTTGGATTTTCATTGTGTTGTATTTCTTAGATTATGCTAGTTCTTAATCTTGGTGCATGCCAGTTCTATCATTCTTTTATGGCACTTCTCCTATGATTCTTTGAGCAGGATATTTTTTTATGGTTATAGCATGTTTCTCTTTTAATATTACTTAGGTTGTAATTGGAAAATTTTGATAAATACAAGGGAAACTCTGCCAAAAAATTTTGAGCATTTCGTAAGCATTTCTATAATATTCTAAGCTATAAAGACTTAAGTTAGGAATACTACACAAAAGTCTACTTGCTACATCTCTCAAAATTTTCATGTTTAAATGCAAACCCACTTGTAAAATTAATCTAAACAGAAAGTTAGTAAGAGGGTTTTGATAACTTTCGAGTTGGAAGCTTTAGCGAGTATAGGAACCTTATTTATCATCACCTACAAGTTCCTACAAGCTCCCTTTGTGCAAACTTTGATTTCCATATCCATTTGGTTCCATTTCAATAGAAAAGTGTATTTTCCATAAACTTAATAAAGGAGTTTTGTGAACATTCAAATTTAAATGAGAATTGTAGTTTTCATATAACTATTAGTAAGTTCAAGCTTACCTAGGAACTACTACATGAAGCATTTCAAGAACTCTTTGAAAAACCTAAGTTTCATAACAAAACCAAATTGGTAATATGTTATGCCATGCACCACCCATTGGAGGAAGTTGTTATGTAGTTACACAATGGGTCTTATTTAAGTTTGCTTTTCATTGGATCCATTAGAAAGGTTACATATTGATGATTAATAATGGTTTATGGAAAAGATCTATAAGGTAAGTGAGATATAAGGAGATCGTGTATGGATGTATTGTAGAAGGATGATGCATTTGTATTGCTATAGTTACTCCATGTCATGTGAATGATGTGACTTGGTTTCTTTTGATGGTTTCAATATCAGATGTTGTTGTTATTAGTAATTGTACTTGGGATGATGTTGTAATGCTAGGTTTTAGTTTCTTGATATTGCAGATCACTTCTCTATCTGTAGTACTCACTTGTTTTGCAGGCTTTCCTCTTGCCGTAGGTATGTGTTTTTTTATTGATATCATTTGTATTTTCATTTAATTTGCCATGATATGCCATGAGTTAGTTTCCAGTTTATTGCTTAGTGCATTTCATCTTTGTGCACCATGTGAGTTGGGTTTGGACATCCTACTGGGTCACGCTGTGACGTGTCCCCGTTGATACTTTTCAGGTGTGGTTCGTGGAGTTGGAGGCCCATTAGTTCAGCAGGTTGGAGTTGAGAGTGGTGCGAGTGTGTGAGGGGTCTGGATGTGTGTGTTTTTTACCTTAGCGAGATGTGAGCTGTTATGTTGTATATGAGACTTGTATAGAGATGTTGTATAAACAGTCTGTATATATGTATATATATATATATATATATATATATATATATATCAGTGTTTGGATTGTTGTTTCTTTGTGTTTCTGTGATAACTGACATGCTACAGGTACTATCCTAGCAGTGCGCAGTGGACCTGCTTGAGTTTTTAACTTGTATCTCTTTTGGTAGCGCCCGCCTCTTCAAGAATACCTTATACGGATTTGTACTTATCGGGTATCTCGAGGAGCGGGGCGTTACATCGACCGAGTGACTCTTCCCACTCGACCGAGTGACTTAACTCACGGGGCCGAGTCACTCGACAAAGCTGCTAGCCCAGAATTTCAAATTTCAGCAGCATCAGGCTACTCGACCGAGTGACCATCGTCACTCGATCGAGTGACTTAGGTGGCACAACCCTCTATCTAAGGCCAAAAAGCACTCGATCGAGGGTTTCACCCCCAAATCAAGTAGCTGTCCCCTCCTCGTCACACGCCCTAGTCCACTCGTCCAAGTCGTAGAGCCACTCGACGACGGCGACGGCCCTTGCCACCATCGGCCGACCACTGAATCGACCGAGTCCGGTCGTTCTCCTCCCCTTCGAGCCCTATCCCATCCCCTCTCTTCTCCTTTCCATCTCGTGAGCCTTATTTCAACCCCTAATCCAATTCAACCCTATTATATCTCAATTTTATCTTAATCAACCCCAAATATTTTGAATTCTTAACGCTAATCATCTATTTTTGTGCAACAGGAAAGCTTGGGGGAAATCATTCGTGAAGATTACAGAGACAAAGCTTAGGGGAGCCACCTTACGATCAGCCATTGCCACCTTACACTCAGCCATTTGCTTGGGAGTCGCATCGATTGCTCGGTACACTCGTTCCTTATCATTTTCGAGCATTGTGCTTGCATTTCACATAGTGTGTGTCTCGTTCACGGCATTTTTCGATGCCTCCACGCACCCGTTCTAGTGGTAGGCAGCCTGCTGCCAATAGGAAGACAACTGACGACCCTGGTCCTTCTTCCTCTGGGATAGTGCCACCCCCACCACGTAGCGCCATATCCTAGCACTGCTAGCGCCACCAGCACCACCTGCACCACCAGTACAGCCATCCATCGAGACGTATGTGATCACCTTCAGAGATGGCGCACACCGTGCCAAATTTGATAGGATATCCAGCCGTCAGATCATCCCCACTAGGTTCGCTCATATTCAGACACTTGAGCACCTAGGGGTATTTCAGGGGCTGCACTAGCTGTATGATAATGTCGGTTGAGGTGATTTCTTATCCGTGTCGGCGAGCACTTACATTCGCCTGACACTCGGGGTCTTGAGTTCTATTCATAGGACTCCTAGGGGATACTCTTTTCGACTCATGGATCGAGAGTGCGAGATCTCGCATGACATGGTCCGTGCATACTTTCACTAGCCCCATGTCCCAGACCCGATAGAGCTTTTGGTCCCACACATCACACCCCTTCCACATTTTCTGCCGATGCATTTTGGGAGATGATCACAGGCACGCCACATTTTGACCCTAGTAGGGCGAAGGCCACTTCAATTGTCCACCCCTTCATGCGTCTTGCACAGCGCCTCTTGGCGACCACCATCTTAGCTAGGCCAAAGGTGGGGACTATGCCCATTCTCGAGCTGTACATGCTCGACACGATGACATGGGAGAGAGCCAATGAGGCTGGTGGGGACATCTTAGTCCTCAGCATTTCCATTGATATCGCCAGTTGTTATTTTGACAGCATCTATTCCACGCTCGCCTCTATCAAGGTGATTTGTTATGGCAGTCTGATCACACTCCTGGCCCCTATTTTCGACATTCATTTTCCTGCTGACCTACGTCATGCTACGGGGCCCACTTCCTTATTTTACTATGTTTTGGCCCACATGCACATGATCCATCCTCATGGACAGCGCCATTAGGTCTGGCTACATGGCCCTTTTCTACAGATTATATCGTGCTTCTGAACCCTGTTCGGACCCACGTAGGACCAGCAGGTGTGGAGTGGAGGTTCCCCATGGACCTTCTCATCCCACCTGTATATATGCTAGAGCCTGATGACAAGCAGCAGGAGCACCCCGTCGAGCCTCACCACCCTGTGTTCCCCATTGTCCAGCCTACCTTTGATCAACTCCCTGGACCCAGCACTTCTGTCGTCGCGTCTGCTCGTGCTGAGAGTTCCACGTCTGCACCCATCCCAGAGAGTACCTTGGATGTGTCCGACCATGTCCTTCCATTCCAGAGAGTGTTGAGCCCGTTCCACAATCACTTCTGAGAGTGCCATCCCATTTATTTCTTAGAGTGATGATCCTTCTCCCTCCGCGATCATAGGGACCCTCACCTCATCTGATCTTCTGACTTCTGGGGTAACCTTATCCTCAATTTTCATGCACACCCCCACCAGTCAATATTCCAATCTCTATCGTCATTGTTTTCTCTGAGAGTGTCGTGGTGTCTGTCACCACATCTGTTACCACGACCTCAGCACCTTCCTCCACGTCTACTGATATTCCGATCACTACCTATTTTGCACCAATATCCGAGAGCATTCATGTGTCTCAGCCTCACCTGGTGGCTGGGTGTTTTGCCGTGAGCTCCGCTCCGCCTGCACACACTATAGCAAGCCCATTAGTCTTTGGAGGCCGTGTGAGTCCAGCTCGTACATGTGCACGTCCCTCTACCTCCACTTTTAACGACAGAGACTTACACCTGCGTGCAGTCGAGTTGGCGATATCTGGACTTAGAGTTAATTTTCGAGCTCTCACACAGGCCATTGCTACCCAGCAGACCCATATAGCCCTTATCCCTGGTATTCAGCCTACGATGAACCAGATCCTGCAGCGTCTGCAGCAGCAGCAGCCATCTCCTCCTCCACCACCACCCCCACGGGAGGTGATGGCGATGCACCTGAGTAGGCACTTCACTTGATGCCTATTACACTTTTGCTCCTCTCTTGCCCCATCATTTTGCATGCCCATCTGTCTTCACTCTTGGCAGGGCACCATAGATTTCAGCTTGGGGGAGAGTATTTTTCATCACCATTGCATCCATCCATCATTTTGCATGCTTCCTTTGCATATATCCACTGCATATATCATCACATTTTTCTTTTATTATTTTTCCTTATTTTTCATTTTGCATCATACTCGCATCCACATCCACCCACCCTTATCTCTATGTCCTTGTGCCACACTTTGCACATTGATGACAATGTGTTGTTTAGCTTGGGGTAGTGAGTGCACTCACACACTTTTATTTTCTTTATTTTCATCTTTATTTTCCTTTATTTTTTACTTACTTTCACCCACTTTTTCATTTTCTTTGTCATGCATCATATTTTCCTTACTTTTGGCGTGCTTGCATGTGTGTAGTTAGATTTTATTTTATCCTTACTTCTTTTATTTTCTTTGCTAGAAATGAATTCGATGTGATGAATGTAGCTTGAATTTCGCTTTACATGTGCACATAACTTTCACCATGCCATTGTCTTTATTTCTGATATTATTTACGATATACTTGTTGCGCACTTGAGAAAAAGAACTTCCAATGTGATATTATTTTTCCATCAATGAATTTTAACGTTGATTTATCTAAGAATTACTTTATTGTATACTTTTTGTAGAAAACACACAAACATTTAAGCATTGACTGCATTATATTTGGAGTACTGCTTTCTTAGCTTAATAACACTTCTTATTGCATGAATTGTGTATTAAATCTTCAGGTTGAATGAACTGATTGTCATTTGACATGAATAGACTAGTTTGCTTTTAGAAATCAAACTGAGTAGATGACATTACCCTACTGAAGTAGTTATCTATTATATATTTGACAACGTTTTTTGAATTCTAGGGCTGACTAGGACAAGATAAAGAGTGGATGTGATTTGATCTTGTGAAATGGAAGGTTGAGATAAAACTTTGAAACCATGAATGGAAGCTTTGAAATTTGATCCAGCTTTGAAATTTGGTCCAGCTTTGAAATTTGGTCTAGCTTTGAAATGAGGGGAGCTTTGAAACCATGAATGTAGCTTTGAAATTTGGTCCAGCTTTGAAATTTGGTCTAACTTTGAAAGCGACCATTGAACATGTTTCAAGATAGGACGCCAGCACCAGGGCCGGAGGCGCCCACTAAATTTTCTTGCGCTAATTTGTTGTTCCGAGCCGAATTTGTTGTTCTGCGCCAAAGGCACCCGCACCGAATTTGTTTTTCTGTGTGGAAGGCGTCTGCGCCGAATTTGTTGTTCTACGCGAAAGGCACCCGCAAATGTTTTTACTCTAATTTGTTGCTCTTTTAAATTTTAATTATTTTTTGGGAAATAAAGATTTCGTGGGGCAAATCTTAAATGAACCTTGCCCGCGGGCACCGGTTATTTTGCGCTAATTTGTTGTTCTGCGCCGAATTTGTTGTTCTACGCTAAAGCACTTTATTAGCAAAATGTGTTCGGTGACTAGCGGCACTACCCGCGCTGAAGGCGTAGCACTGAATTTGTTGTTCTACGCTAATGCACTTTGGTTATCAAAATGTTTGCGGTGACTAGCTGCATGGCACCGAGGGCGCCCGCAAAATTTTTGTTTGTTTAAATTTTGGAGGGGGAAATAATTCTTGGGGAGAACAAAGATTTTAAGGAGATATCTTAAATGAACCATACCCGAGGACGCCCGTGCCGAAGCTAAATTTTTGTTCGTTTAAATTTTAGACGGAGAAATTAATTTTTGGGGATAACAAAGATTTTGAGGGAAAATCTTAAATGAACCATGCCCGCGGGCATGGTTCATGACTAGTGCACATAAAAAGAGTGAACTGAGTGATATGATATATTCTTTCTCTACATATCTTGAAAAACATTTCTATACATATTATCATTAGAGATTTTCCCCTAAAGTGACTCTTATTTGTGCATCTTTCCCATACTACCCAAAAGGAAAAAATAAGCTCCATGATCCCAAAACATCAAAAGAAAATAAAAGAAAATATGTATACATCTTTCTTTGGGATCTTATTTGTGTATAAGAAAGGGAGAAAACGAAAAAGGAGAACCTTATTGTATATACACGATCCCTTCCTTTCTTTCTTTTCTGTCATTACTTTTCTTTTATGGAGCTAATATACTTTGGGAAAACCTATATTCTATATTCGATGCTACCACACTTAAAGATAAGCTTGGGAGAGAAAAATCCAATGATGTGAGAGAGTGTGATTACTTATATGTGCATGATTACCTAAGCTTGGTAATTTCTAATACTTAGGGAGATGACTTTAAGTATAATGACATCTATCAGTTGGAAAATTGACATGAAACTCATTAAACAACAACTTTCTATTCTTATATGTATGAATTGCATGATATCTCTTATACTCTAAGTAGAAGCAGTCAATTGAAAAGTGTGTTATCTATGATTAAGTATATCATTTTCTATTTCTTAGACGGTGTTTAACGTTAAAATGATTTCTTATTTCATAAGATTCACATTGTCCTCAGTTTTTATATATCAAGTGTACATCGTATGAAATGATATCGAAATAAATGATATAATGATGTTTATATTCATTGTTGGTGCATTTAAGTAAGTGAATTCGAGTTCTGAGAGAATGATCTAGCATATCTCCTCTTCGCCTTCTTTTTAGCTTATTGGATTTTTTTTATTCTTTATTCACCAAGTTCGCTTTTTACTTATCTTCCTCGAGGATGAGTAAGACATAAGATTGGGGAATTTTGATATGCTCATATTTTACACTTTATTTCTGCATTTTTCCATGCCATAACGATTGCTCATATCTCGAATTTAACGCGTAAACGACGATTTCACAATGAATTTCACTATTTCTATGTTTCGTTAGATTTTTAGGAAATATGGAGCAATCAGGAGTAATTTGGAGCTATGAGCACATACACACGTGTCGGAGCATCAACGACGACGATAACGAAGACTTCACGATGCTTGAAGATGAGAAGAAGCAGAAGGAAGACAAGAGAAAGAGGAAGGAAGCGAGAAGAAGGAGAAAACGATGAAGAATCAGGCTACTCGGTGGAGTGACACAGCTCACTCGACCGAGTGAGGCTAATACAACTCCAATCCATCCAAGAAGCGCAACAATGTACACAACCGAGTGGAATTTCCACTTGACCGAGTGAGAATCCCACTCAACCGAGTGCAGAGAGGAAATATAACTGGCAAGTTACTGTTTTTGGAGGATTCTGCAGAAAACCCCACTCGACCGAAAAAAATCTCACTCCACCGAGTGAGCCCACCACTCGACCGAGTGGCCCGAAGATGACAGAAGGCTAAATTTTGACAATTTCTCTGCAGAATTGCCACTCGACCGAGTGACAGTTTCACTCGACCGAGTGCGCCGACGGCCCAGTCAGTAATTAGGGGTTGCCTCCTCCTAAGGTATTTTTGTCAGCTTTTTCTGGACTTTTTGGGAGAGTATAAATAGATAGTTTTGAGAGCCATAAAAAGAGAGAGACGTGACGGTTAGAGTTCATAGGAGAAGTTTTATTTCATCTTGCTTTTGCTAAAGAAGTGGAGTGCACGAATCTTAATTCTCTTGTATTTGAAGCTTGAACATAGTTGGTTTGTCTAAACTCTTGCTATTTCTAATCTTTATGATAAATTTCTGCTAAGATCTATCTTTTGTGATGAATTCTGTTGTAGGTCAAGTCCACCTAACAATTATATTTGTAGTTAATGGGAATCACGGGTACAATGATTAAGAGTATTAGGTTGATGGCGAGGATAGCGCGACTCAAAACACACTTCGGGGGTGAAGGATTTAAGGTCGCCTGAAGGCCACCCAAGGTTGTTGTCTCCTGGTAGCTGAGGCGAGCTTCCTGCGACAATAGCAACTCGTAAGAAAGGCTGGGCTGGCTGTCAGCCCATAGTCTCTCCGATGCTTAAGTCAGTGGGTGACTTGAAATAAGTGTGTCGGGCACGCTTGGTGATCTTAAGGTAGATCGACGAAGCGTGGCGAGCTTATGAGGAAGGCCCAGATAAATGGGAGATATCTGACCTTGAATATTGGAAAAGAGTTAGAGATTTTAACTGACCCCTCCTTGGTGGCTGGATGGGGGTATTTATAGGGTTGAGAGGCGGTTGCTCGTCGTCCAATCAGCTGTCGAATCTGCTTAGCTTGAGGAGAAGTGATAGGTCGACAGTGTGTGTCAGAGATATTTTCGCATTAATGGGTGTCAGGCAGTGTCAGATGCATTAATGAGACGTGATGGGCGGCCATCAGTTCTCTCCCTTAACCTCTGGCGTTAATGGGGGTTAGGTGGCTCTACATCACCCTGTCAGAGATATTTACGCTAGGCCGCCCTTGGGGAGAGTCAAGCTCGGTGACCAAGCCCGGCGCCTTCAGGCTGTCTGACCGCACTTCATGTGGGGGGAGTGGGTGACCTTCGTAGTCGGACTTGAGGGCGAGCTTGTCGCTCGGCGAAGCGAGCTTCCCTGGGTAGAGGCGATCTTTCGTTCGGGCTAGTACCCCTTCCAGATGGTTGGAGAACTGTTCGCTTATGCTTCCAGTATATGTGGGCCTCAACTATGTGGGCCAGCCTTAAGGCCGTAACAATTGCCCTCGTCATTCAAGCTCGTAGCGGTAAGCCCAGCTCAGCTCAGATGACGTGTCACACTTGTATCGGTTGAGGGCTGGTCGGCAACATTTAATTCAATCTGACTGTCGGATCTCAAAGGTCATGATGGAGATTCGGCGACGGGAGAATTCGAGGAGTCCATCCACTTAGGAAGTGATGTGTGGCTGACGTGATTGGGAGGAGAAGTCGAGGAGCCAGCCCAGTCCCGCTCAGATCTCGCCACGTGGCCCACGTCCGACGGCTGAGATCACCCGACTCTTCCTATAAAAAGAAAGGAAAGGGCAGCATGAGAGGACTTTCTTTCTCACAAATTTTCAAAATTTCGACTTCGCCTCTTCGTTGCAAAGAGCAGTCACCGTCGACCACCGTCATCCATTCGTTCGTCGGAGCTCCGTTCATCTGCTTTGTTCTAGGTACTCTCTCGATCCATCTGATGCATTTGTTTGCTTCTTCTACTTCAAATTCTTACGTCGAGCCGTGGTTTGGCGAGATTGGTGGGAGGGACACTGCTGAATCGGATCCGGCAGCGTCGGAGGCACCGTCGATGTATTGGTCGGAGCAGCGGGATGAAGATATGGTGGTCGGGCATGCCGCTGCTTCATTGTCGGTGATCAAGAGGGACCCTAAGAAAGGAAATGTGCCCAGGTCGGCCGCCAATGTCGCAAGTAGCGGCGGAGTCACGACCGCGGTTCCTGCTTAAATCCTGGCCCAGACTTCTCAACTGCTGCCCTCTGCCATCCCTGAGATTCGCTCCAAGTTCATCTGACCGCCCTACACAGTTCGCCTCCCCAAACTCGACGAGTAGGTTTGCTCCCCAAGGGACAACGAGGTCGGCGTATACTACCCGACCTTCACCTTGGGGCTCCGCTTCCCACTCCATCCCTTCCTCCTCCTTCTTCTTCACTTACTCGAACTCCCCTTCTTTCAATTGATGCCAAACTCCATCAGCTCGATGGTCGGCTTTCTTGTCCTCTGCTTCGCTAATGGCATCAATCTGACGTTGCCTCTCTTCCAATACTTTTATGAGGCAAGGAGGAAGGGGGCGTACTACTATGTCTACGCGAGGTGGCAGCGACCACTCGTCCTTGGTCTACCAGGCAAAGTGAGGGATTGGAGGGAGAAGTTCGTCTTTATCTCGACGCCGGTGGACTTGGCTCTGAGGTCAAACTGGAGGACCTTGAATCCCTCAGTGAACGTCGAGGTAGTCTTAGGGGGGATTAACCTGGAGAGCGCTAAGTTTTGGGAGGAGATCCCCAGGGAGGACAGGGAATTCAAAGGCCTGGTCACGGACAAGATGATCGCACATCACGTCTGGCTCGAATGTACTTCGAGCTTTGCGAACAACTTCTGAAATGCTCACCCTGATGTGTTTTCTTTTTGCATGTGCGACCATGAGTCTCTCGATGGAGGAGATTATGAAGATGGCGAGGGATGCGGCATCCAAGCAGCCGCCGACCAAGGGCAAAGGCAAGCAGCCCGTGCCCAAGAGCTCGACACCGGACGGGCAGAAGCAGAGTCAGGAGGTGGCGACCATCGCTCGGGCCGAGAAGGAGGAGCGGAGTAAGAAGCCGAGTAAGTAGTCCACGGAAGCCGCTCACATTTCCCGCATGCAAGGCGGCGTCGAGGGGACTCATTAATCTCGACCCGACTGAACCTTAGACCAACCTTACGATCGTCAGGTCATAGAGCCTATCGATCGCCGTCGTCCCCAACAGTTCGTCTGCCCCTTTGCAACCTTCGACAGGCCAGTCAAAACAAGCCAGGCTCCAGTAGTGCACTGGCCCTTTGGGGGCTCGCCGTCCGGGCTAGGGAAGCCGGCCCACCCGAGCTACGAGATGGCTCTTGTGACCTTCAAGTCGCGGAAGGAGGAGCACCTCGCCCTCGCTCCGGAGAATTTCATCGTGCCACGCTACCTGGTGGGCGCCCACGAGTCAGTCTTCGATGAGGCCGGGGTAGCGGCCCGTCTGGTGGAGAACAACACTCTACCTAGAGATCGAGAGTCCCTGGTCAATATGGATGCCGAATGCCTCTGCAGTATGGCCATCTGGTACAGCATGCAAGTTCATCGCCCCCTCTATTCACCTTATCGGTCTCCTTTTAGCTAGTTGTGCTTACGCCTTTGGTTTCATCTATAGACGATGGCCGCTCTGGTGTCCCTCCAGCCACACACGTCAGCGAAAGGCAAGGCTGAGTCCGCCCTGGCGAGGAAGGTGACCGAGCTCAAGGCGACCGAGGCAAAGCTGAAAGACGTCAACAAGAATTTGATGAAGGTCTGGGGGTATTATAAGATCCAGAAGGATGAAACCGCCAAGCTGGAGAAGGTTGCTATGGAGCTGGAGGGGAGGACCCACGACAAGGAGGCCTGGAGAGTCACTACTGAGAACCTCTTGGCCTCAGAGAGAGAGGTGGCCGTGACGAAGACTATCGAGCTGGAGCTGCAGATCATTGAGCAGGCGAAGGTCGACCTGAGTAAGGTCAGTGCTTAGGCTGTCTGCCAGTACCATACAGATGAGCCCGTCCCCGCCCTAATGGCCATGAGGGCCGAGGGCTTCGTTGAGGGTCTGGATGTCGGCCTCAAGAGGGCCAAGGCGAGGTTGGAGAAGCTCTACCCAACCTAGAGGTTGACTTCGCCCCCTTGTCGGCGACCTCTGATGACAAATTGGAGGCTTCCCTTGCTGCCGACTTCGAGGTGGCAGCGACTGCGGTTATCGGTGATCAGGAGGGCAACTAGGTGGACTCCCAGGTCCTGGTAGGTAGAGGCCAAGAGGGCGGCGACTGAGTTGAGGCACTGTAGGCTGGGGCGTCAATGTATGGCCGCCCTGAAGCCGAGCTTGGAGTCTTTTTTTGTAACCTGTAGTGTAAATATTAGATGAAATGAAATTGAAATTTTTGGTTTACCGTTGTCATTGTTTGTTTACCTTGTTTGCTCGATGTTGTTTGTTCTGCGCTGTGTCTTTGTATGTGTATGACCCCAACATTCGACATCGACAAGCTATGGTCGAGGAGAGGCGAAATGTTGTAGAGTTTGAGAGATTGTGTGAGTGACTTTTGTAGGTCGGTTGGCGAAGTCCCTTTGTAGGTTGCCGTTGTAGTCTTTGGGAGGGGTAGTTTGGTAGCTCACCTTGCCATTGGAGCCTTTCGGGGGCCGAGCTGCCCCGAATCTTGGAGAGGGCAAGTCAGAGCTGAGCTCTTCTAGTCCCCCTCAGAGCCTTTCGGGGGCCGAGCTGCCCCGAATCTTGGAGAAGGCAAGCCAGAGCCAGAGCTCCTCTAGTCCCCCTCGGAGCCTTTCGGGGGCCGAGCTGCCATGGATCTTGAAGAGGGCAAGTCAGAGCCGAAGCTCCTCTAGTCCTCCTCAGAGCCTTTCGGGGGCCAAGCTGCCCCAGATCTTGGAGAGGGCAAGTCAGAGACGGAGCTCCTCTAGTCCCCGCTCGAAGTCTTTCGGGGACCGAACTACCTCGGATCTTGGAGAGGGCAAGTTAGAGCTGGAGCTCCTCTAGTCCTCCTTGGAGCCTTTCGGGGGTCGAGCTGCCCCGGATCTAGGAGAGGGCAAGTCAGAGCCAGAGCTCCTCTAGTCCCCCTATGATCCTTTCGGGGGACGAGCTTCCCCGGATCTTGGAGAGGGCAAGTCAGAGCCAGAGCTTCTCTAATCCCCCTCGGAGCCTTTCGGGGCCGAGCTACCCCGGATCTTTTGCTTGCGGTGAGGTAGCTTGCTCCCGATGTTTGAGCCGACCATGATCTGTGACTTTATCTACTTGGTCGTCCCGTGAGAGCTTGAGCTTTTGTGTGCATAGCCGAGCTGTGACCTGCGACTCACACACACAAGAAAAGGGCGACAAATAGATGAGTCGAAAGACAACGATACATAGAAGATAGAGCAACCTGTGATTTTCCTTAGGGTCGTCTTGTGAGAGCTGGGGCTCTTGAAAGTTTGGCCTACCTTCAAGAAGGCGCTCTTAATTTCAGAGTGGGGCTGAAATTAACATCCAGACAACTCACTGAGTGTACAAACACAAAAGTATATTATTGGAAATATTTATTAAATGTACAAGTTAACGCATTTATCGAAAGTATTTGAGTAAATTCTCGGCGTTCCAGGGATGGGCTAGCTCCTCGCCCTCCAAGGTTGCCAAAACGTAGGTCACCAGACCCACGACATCTGTTATGGTGTAGGGGCCTTCCTATTTTGTGGAGAGCTTTCCTCAACGGTCGATCTCCTGTCTAAAGGTTGCGTCCCTAAGGACAAGGTCACCGACTCTGAAGCTCTACTTCCTGAAGCAGGAATTGTAGTACCTCGCCATCAATTGGCTATGCTTGATTAGATTTGTTAGTGCATGATCCCTTACCTCATCGACGAGCTCGATGTTGATGTCGAGGCCTTCTTCATTTGCTTCGTCATTGAAGTACTAGAGCCAGAGGGATTCCTCATCGACCTCCACTGGGACGATGGCCTCTGCCCCATAAGCTAGCATGAAGGGGCTCTCGTCGGTTGAAGCTTTGTATGTGGTGCGGTAGGACCAAAGCATGCCGAGTAGCTCATCGAGCCACGATCCAGGAGCGCTACTGACCATCTTCTTTAAGGGCTCCAGAATGCACTTGTTTGCTGCTTTGACCATGCCATTGCATTGCAGATGCACCACAGAGGCGATGTGTAGGTTGATGCCCTAATCCGAGCAGAAGCTTCTGAAGTCTGTGGAGTCGAACTGCTTCCCATTGTCCGTCACTATGGATCGAGGTACCCCGAAGTGGCATATAATTGAGTTCCAGACGAAGTTCTTCATGTCCACTCAGGTGATGCACGCCAGTGGCTCCGCCTCAATCAATTTGTGAGGTAGTCGATGACAACGACGAGAAGCTTCCTTCCTCATGTGGCCATGGGGAACGGTCCGAGGATGCCGATGCTTGGCGAACGGGACCGGGTTGAGGATTGGAATCAGGTCGACGGGTGGTGCCGTTGTATATTTAAAGAATCTTTGGCACTCCTTGACCGCTTGACATAGTTGGTCGCGTCCTTCAGCATTGTCGGCCAACAGTTGCCCTGTCGGATTGCCTTGTGTGCCAAGGTGTGGCCTCCGTAATGATTCCTGCAGAGTCCTTCGTGTATCTCGTGGACAACCTCCTCGGCCCTCCTCGGCCCTCCTCGGCCCACGGCATTTCAAATAGGGCAAGACGACATACCTCGTGCGGCACTTTCAGTAGAGCATGTCGCCGAAGATCACGAATGTTAAGGTCCACCTCTTGATCTTTTGCACCTCTGGCCTGTCCTCTGGTAGGGCTCTGGTCTCCAGGTAGGTGACGATCGGGCTCATCTATGACAGCCCCAGATTGACGCATAGTAGCTCGCCCTCCTTCAGGCTTGGTGTCAGCAGGTTCTCGATATAGATAGCTTTCCCAATCTCGGCCGAAGAAGAGGATGCCAGCTTTGAGAGGGTGTCAGCACAGAGGTTGTTCGACCTTGGGAGATGCTGGACCGTGGCCTTTCTGAATTTGAGTAGCTCGGCACGGGCGCACTTCAGGTACAGTTTCATCAGATCCTCCCTTGCTTCGAAGCTGCCTTCAATTTGCTGGATATGAGCCTTGAATCACTGATCAACACCATGTTCATCACCCTAAGCACCCTGCAGAGCTTCAGCCCATTAATGGTAGCCTCGTACTTTGCCACATTGTTGGTCATCGAGAAACCGAAGCAAAGTGCATACTCCAGTAAGCTTCCTTTCGGGGTCTCTATCACAATGTCGGCTTCGCTCCCTGACGCACCCGAAAGCTACACCTAGATTTCACCTGGCGGTGGCACGATCGCCAGGCGTGGTATGGCCCCTAGACTTCAATTCTAGGCTCAATCTGCAAGCGGACGGTGTTGAGTTATAGTATAAATGATATCGAATCGCACAGGGACAGTGATAATGTATATGGATTCTCAGTTTACTTCTAAATCTCGAAGTGAAATAGCTATCGGGTTGAAAGAGTTATTTGGGGTGTTGTTGTTGTTTTACTTATAAAAAGGACTAGGACATTAGGGATTACCACTAAGATCGTCAGGGTCGACGTTAGAATAGAATCCTCACGTTGCATTAGGGTAAGGGGATAAATCTCACAATTCGTACCACTCTCGTAGGTTAAAATTATGAGGTATTTCGGTAGCTCTCGTTGACGCAATGGCGGTAGCCGTCAACGTAGCGGTATAGTTCGTCGATGGCTCCCCTCAAGGCACGAGATGGGCATGGTCACGAGCCTTGGTTGGATCCACCGATTTCCCTATTTGGATCTCATAGATACCCCTTAAGCGCATCAATTCCACAGACTGTGGGCATGATCTCAGTACGGGTTATCTAGGGATTCGGTAGGATCGACCAAAATACTTTCCTAAATCCCCAATTCAATGTGGAGATTCAGATCTACATCTTCCCCCTAGGATCTTAGGGCTAACCCATCAACCCTAGAGAGATCTACTCACACATGGCACTATTCACGAATAAAAACCTCATTTTTAGAGATGAAGACATCATAGCAATCAAAAGAATAAAAGTAGAAGACTTATAGCGGAAGATAGATAAGATTTGCAATTTATAGATCTAAGAAAAATTCCAGATTCCCAAGCACAAGAGAAATCGAGAACAAAAGTCACAATCCGAACGTTTAGATCCAATCTCTTTTAACAAAATTAATCTAAAAAACTCACCCTCAAAATCGCTTCAGCTCCGCCCTCCAAAACTATTCAAAAACTCTCAAAATGAATCTCCCCTCTCGCTCTGCAAGCTCCCCGCATTCAGTCCCCCAGATCGCGCAAGTGACGGCTTCAGCAAATCTTTCCAAAATGGCCCTGGCATCGCCGACTGAGTAGGCTGCTCAGTTGAGCAGTGCGTTGCTCGTTTGATCGCTCGGACCAAGCAACTATGCTGCTCGACTGAGCTTGATAGGAAATCCAAAATATTCAAAATCCTCGCTCTGCCTGCACTGGCCGAGTCAGCTCAGCTCGGTCTGAGCAGAGGCTGACTCGGTCACTAAAAAATCTGCATGGACCGTGCGCTGGAATTGCTTCACCTTTGAAATTTGACGCTGCTCGACCGAGCAGATGAACTACTCGGTCTGAGCCATCCGCGTATCTACCCCTTTCTTGCATTTGAAGCTGCTCGGTCCGAGCATCTGAACTGCTCGACCGAGCAGTCTGGAAAACATTCTCCAGGAACTGCTGAAGGCTCCTCTCACTCCTCTGCTCTCTCTCTTCTCCTCCAATGGCTCCAAAAGTGTGGCGAACTCCTACAGTCCATACCCAAGTGGGGTCCCAAATCGCTCCAAAATCCCTGAAAACTCATAAAACACTATGAAACACAAATATAACGTCAGAAATGCGATATCATAGTAAAATGTGGGATTCGGATGCAAAAATGATATGGAATGCAATGAAATGATGATATGAAAATAGTGGAAAATATGGACACATCAAAATCCCCCAAGCTTACCTCTTACTCGTCCTCGAGGAAGATGAATAATCGGTACGCCGGGAGGAAAACAAAAGGAAATAGGAAATAAAAATAAAAAAAGAATAGAATAGAAGTGAGAGGAGGGTGCTAAGGATGTTCCGTCAGATCTCTGGCCTAAATAGTAAATCACGATGCTTTGAATAATAAACATACATGCCACTGGCAATTTCTAGTTTTACAAATCATATGACTAGCATGCAATACAGATAAAAGATAGGGATCTCTGAAATAACACCGTCATTTCATATCAATCTCCTGCAATCCCTAGAGTCTAGTATAAAGAAGTTGGCAATGCCCTTTTCAATCACTGATACACAAGGAGCATATAGAAATCACACAATATGCAATAGAGAATAGAAAAAGTCATGCCATTCAGTTATTCATTTCAATTCATGAAGTCTCCAAAACTAAAGCATTTCGTAAAGTTTAGGTATTATTAAATCTCCATGTTATGCACCGTCTCCACTCTACTGTCATGCTCACTCATGTGATCAGTTGGTTTACCCTCCAAGCTTAGCTTGAGGCGTCGCATCTAGGAGTATGATATGAAATTTTTCTTTTTCTTCCCAGTATAAGTGATAGCTTCTAATGAAAAGATACAAAACAATATTTATTCATTTTCTTTCTTTTTCTTTTCTTTTTCATATATGAATATATACACTATATTTTCTCTCTCTCTCTTTTTTATTTAGAAGCTATACTTTTTCTTTTTGGGTTTCGAAAGTGAGATGCAGTAAAGATAGCTGTGGGGGTGTAATCAACTGATATGTAGAGAAATATATAGATATGTGGGTGAGTTAGATGCCCTGGGCTTGTAGATGATGTCGAACTTGCTGAGCTTGACGCTCCAATTCAGCATTCAGCCCGATATCTCCAGCCTCCTCAGATTCTTCTCGAGTGGCGAGTTAGTGTAGACAATGATCGAGTGCGCCTGGAAGTAGGGCCGAAGCTTCCTCGCCATCGGGGTCAAGTAATAGGCGAACTTATCGATGGGGTTGTATCGGGTCTCCGCCTTCCGAAGCACTCGACTTGCATAATAGACCGGCCTTTGGATGCCCGTGTCCTCTTTGACTCGGACCAAACTTACTGCTTCTTCCATGGTGGCAAGGTAGATGCCGAGCCGCTCTCCTTCCTCCAGCTTTGCGAGTAGCGGTGGGCTTTACAGATAGGCTTTTAGTTTGCCAAAGGCTCGGGCACAGGAGTTGTCCCACTCGACCTCCTTCCTTATTCTCTTCCTCTCGCTCAGGACCTTTGGCAGAATTTTAAAGAACAGGAGTGACCTTTCGGCAGACTTCGACAGGAACCTCCCTAGTGCGGCGATCTGGCAGTTCAGCTTCTGTAGGTCTCTTATCGTCTTTGGCTAGCTCATGTTGATGAGGTCAGATATCTTATCAGGAATGGCCTCGATTCCTCGCTTCGTTATCATGAAGCCGAGGAACTTCCTGGACCGGACGTTAAATATGCACTTTGTCGGGTTGAGCCGCAAATTGTAGCGTTGCACTTTTTGGAAGGTCTCTTCAAGGTTGACGAGATGATCCTTGGCCCTCGTTGATTTGACCAGCATATCGTCGATGTAGACTTCCAGATTTCTGCCGACCTGGGGGTGAAAGATTTTATTCACCATCCATTGGTAGGTCACTCCGGTGTTCTTCAGGCCAAATGGCATCTTGGTGTAGCAGACGTCTCCCAGTTGGTGATGAACGACGTCTTCTCCTTATCGTGGGTTGCCATTTTAATTTGATTGTAGCTGGAGAAGGCATCCATGAAGGTTAGCAGCTGTACCCGGAGGCGTTGTCCACCAGATGGTCGATCCTCGGCAGCGGGAAGCTATCTTTCGGGTAGGCTTTGTTGAGGTCAGTGAAGTCAACATACATTCGCCATTTATTGTTGGGCTTCTTCGCCATCACCATATGGTGAGCCAATCATGATAGCTTACTTTTCTGATGAACTTGGCCTCAAGGAGTCACTCCACCTCCTCGCCCGCACCCCGCATCTTCTCTCCCCTGGCACTCCGCCTCTTCTGCCAGACTGGGCGAGCTTCCAGGTCAACGTGTAGTTCATGGGTGATCATCGCTAGGTCGACTCCGGGCATGTCCGAGGGCGACCATGCAAAAATTTCCGAATTCTCCCTAAGGAGGTTGACTAGCACCGCTTTCAGCTCTGAGGGTAGCTTCGCGCCAATGGACATTGTCTTCTCTGCTTCTTTGCCACTGGTACCTCCTCTACGTCCTCCATCGGAGCTGGTCATTGATGAGCGAAGTCCTCCCGACTGTCGAAGAGGTCGATCGAGAGGCCTTCCTCGGACTTCTTGTGCTTTGTGGAATCGACATAGCAGCTTCGGGAGATCTTCTAGGATCCCTGCACCTGCCCCCCATGCGAAGTCTGGAACTGCACCATTTGATGTAGCAGCAAGGGGAGAGCTTCTACGGTGGTCATGTAAGGCTGCCCAACGAGTCTGTTGTACGCTGAGGCGACGACAACGACGAACTCTAACGACGCAAGCTCGAATATTGGAATGGTAAAAGCAAGAAGATAGAGTTCTATGTATTAGCCCTCGTACTTTGAAGATGGAACCCATTTACCTTCGTTTGTCGGCCTCTTTATAGGTAGCCCCTTCTTGATGATGTGTAACCGTCCCCCATTGATCGGGGCATGATCTTCTTTGGGATTAGAGTTAACAACTACCCATTTACTTGGCCCAATTAACTCTCCCTTGAATGTCGGCGCTAGCCCAATGGTCAAATGACCTGTTTGCCCGACTCAGTCGTTCGTAGCCCGCTTAGAGCGCGGGGGGTAACGGGTCACGAATGATAAACGGGCCGGGTATGCAGATACCCAAATCGGGTTTGTATCTGTGCATTAACACTACAGATACAACATCAACACCCAAATCCCCCAAGGGGGCAGTAGAACTACCAGTAGCATTCTTGACAGTATCCTGGCGAATGATCAAAGCATTCAAAAGAGGGTTGGGATTACCTTCATCCAAGGCAGGCTGAGCGACTTCAAGAATGGTAGCCGCAACATCCGAATTCATAATCACAGCATCCGCCTTAATAGAACCATCAAAAGTAGCATCCGAAGTCCCCACCATAGCGACTTCCATCGCCACCGCATCAACAGTCTTCACAGAACCAATATGACTAACATCACTTCTCTTGTCCACTACAAGAACAAGCTCAACATCATCATCAGAATTGTTAGGTATTGGTGTTTTAGACTAATATTATTTTGATGATGATCACAAAATTATATTGTTGCTAATAACTCTTAAGTTTTAGTCTCTTGATTATCAAATGAAGAATAGCATGATTTGGAGACGAATAGTTTGGTGCAAGGATGGACATCAAGAGGAGCATAGCCAAAGCTTGGATCTTGATGAAGGGAAGCTCATCAAGAGGTGCCAAATCTTGGAAGATGATGGGGAGCTTCAAGGTTGAAGATTAGACTATAAGAGAAGCAAATGTAATCCATGTAATTTCATTTACTTGCTTTTCTCTTTTTGAGTCTAGGATTATTGTAATGCCTTGATAGATGGTCTACTAATACATGCATATGCATTTTCCATCTTAGTGAGACTTACGATTATCATAGAAACCATTTCTATAATTTCCCCTTGCCTTAAACTCTTACTGGAGTTTTTGGCTCTCTAACAAGCGACTGTTGGAGGAAGGACATGCGACTGGGTGATTCCAGACGCCTGGCCAGCCTTCTACAACCGACTGTTGTGCACAGCTCAAGTTAAATTTTTATTGACTCATTCTTGAGATTTTGGAACAGATGATTGAAGTTCATTATTCAGGCACCTGTCTTCCATCAGGCGCCTGGGAATTGTCCTACAGTTCTCTGTGTGCCAAAGTGTGTAACTTGCATTTTCTGGGCATTGACGTCCCCTAGATTTGAGCAAACAAGTGCAATAGGATCGGGGATACCAGATTTAAATATTTATACCGTAAACACATGGTGTTGTAGTGTGGCTTGGGGGTCGAACACATGGATGCGTGTGTTGTGCTTGTGTCAAGGAGGAACCAGTTCACCCGATGGGTGAGCTAGCCCGAACGATCGATGGTTGTCACATAATATAGATACAAAGGATAAACGATATAAAAGGAAACCTAGGACTTCGGTTTCCACCCTATCACGTGTTCTCACTATTATGACTGACGGATGGAATACGATAGGATTTAGGGTTTAGTGGTGAGACGTTGCCTCTAAGAGTGATACCTAGCGTCCCATGGGACCGATATTTCGGTCGGTGCCCAGGATGATATGCTAGGACTACCCGAGTTCGGTCGGTGGACATTCCCATGTCCATTAACACTGACTGACTCCGGGAGCACTAAGCTCGCAACGATTACTCCCAACATCTCATCCTGCCGTTTCCACGCGCTAGGATTCAATGTCTACGCTAAGGGCGTAAGTTTTGGCTAGGGAGTCAACCGCCAAGTTTATTCCCCCTTAGCCTGATGGTCAGAGGCGGTCTTTCTCCCGCCAATGACAATGAAACACCCCGTGTAACCATCTAAATTGCTAATCCCTATCGAAATCCTATTCCTATAGTCGCACTAAGGAGAACTCACGAAGGGGTTTCCACCGAAATCCCAGATTTGGGAACTACTCATAATCCATAGCTAAAATGCAATCTAAACAAAAATCAACGGTAGAAATCATGATCAAGCAATAGAAATCAATTGATAGCAATGATATTAAGACCATATTAAAGTTTCGAATCAATCAGAACACTTACAAAACGGGAAAAAATTCCAGCCGTCGCAACACAAAAAAGACAGAAAAATTAACAAGATTCGTTTTCAGAAAACCTAGGTAAGCCATTTATAGAAATCGTGGCCACCCGATCGGTAGAAGCATCAACCGATCGGGTGAGCTGCTTGTCGCTCCGTCGGCTTCGGGAGCTTCAACCGGGCGCTGAGGAGAGCGGGTGGCACCAACGGTTCGAGTATTGGGGAGATGCGGCTACAGATGAACCGATCGGGTGAGATGTCACCCGATCGGTTGGAAATCAGCTCAGAAGAACAGAGAACTCTGTCAGGTTCACACGATCGATGAACCGGTCGGTTGAGCCCTCTGAGTCATCGTTTGGAAAATTCAGCTACAGATGAACCGATCGGTCGAGATGTCATCCGATCGGTTGGAATTCAGCTTCAAATGGCCGAGAGCTCTGTCGATCTCACCCGATCACTGAACTGATCTGGTGAGCGGTTCTTCACTTTAACCTCCGTCCGGGTCAGATACGCGTGCATCAACCGATCGGGTGGCTGGTCCACCCGATCGGTTGAGGGCTGAGATATAGCAATCTTCATCGTTTAACCCTCTGGATCACGTGTGACTCCTCCCGTTGCTCTGGGGACTCATGATATCTTCTTTATATGTCCCCAACGCTGGCAATCTCCTGCATTTACACAAAAACACAAAGAAGTAAAAGAAAACTAAAAATCACAAGAAAATGGGTACGGGACGACGAAAAACAACGGAAAATCACAAAGAAGACGTGCACTGATATTTAAAATGTAAACTCACGTCAAAATCTCCCAAGCTGAACCCTTCCTCGTCCTCGAGGAAGACGAGTGAGAATAGGAGCTCGGAGGGAAAAATAGAGAGAGAAACAGAAAGGAAAATCAAAACCCTAGATCGCCCGTCGGGGCCAACAAAATCAAACACGCCACACTAAGCAAGCATACAACAAAACACAACACTAAACCAAGGAATACGAGTACATACAAGTGTCATGGGCCCACGCGGTAAAGCGCGAGTGAGTGTGGTCGTGTGCTAGCAAACGGTGTTACTGTCTACATTGTGTAATAAAGCTCCATATACACATACCCAAGGAATGACCCAAGTATCAATTCAATTCGAAATTGCGGTGAATAAAAGCTCAAGCATGCATGAGAACAGAGTAAGAATCGAAGCGTATCATGTATCGGGGACTCCACAGCTAGGGACTAGGAAATCACCACACTATTGCCTAGATAACCGCTGGAAAGATCCTATGCCAAGTGTTTTCGAAAACGAAGGAGGTTGAGAAGATGTGGAGTAGAATACTCGGTGCAAATTCTTGCCTTCCATTTATTCTCGGTAGGTAGGAAAAAATATTCACACTGGAATTTTTTTGGGTTTTGGGTATTTGTATTTTTTTTGGATTTTTGGCTATGCATATTTTTTTCTTTCTTTTCTCTTTTCTTTTCTTTTTTGGGTTTTTCTTTTCTCTTTTTTTGGATTTTTGGGATTTTGGGATATATACATGTGTACTCTCCCAAGTGGGAGAATTGTACACAACGAGGGGATTTGCACCAAGTAAAACAAAAAAGAAATCGGATTCTACACACTTGGGCAAGGGAGATTTTTCTCGCTAATCAGAGCATAGGCTAAACGGGTTATCCTAGTCCTATTTGTAGAATCCCGACACATGCGAATTGAAGTATACGATATAAATATATTCATGCATATTGAAGCAGACAGGAGAAGCAAATACCGCAAATTCAAATCGAAGCAAGATAATCTAGGGGGTCAACCAAGGACATGTATATAAATCAAAATCACAAAGTAGAAGCACACTATAAACTAGTCACGACGCACGATTCACATAAAAGCAAAGTGGACCCACGAAGCATGAAATGCAAGAGGACTCGGCTTCCTAGGGTTAGTGAATGTGATAATCGTGGCTATGCTAGGTGTGTGTGTGATTCTACGATAATTCATCATATGGGGTCATCTCTAGGAGAGAGAGGACAAAAGATGGGAAGAAAAAAGAAAAACACGAAGGAAAACGACTCGAAAACGAAGAAAAAGACACACTGACACACGAAGTACGACTCCCCCAAGCTGAAACTTGCATTGCTCTCAATGCAATAGTGGTGAATATGGGAGGGCAATGAAAATGGGGGGAATACGCACCGACACAAAAGAATGAAAAATGAGAAAACACACGGACGAGACTGAAAAATAAAAAGGAGGAAAAAGAAACATAGAAAATAAACGATATAAAAAGCACAACCACACGACACATATAAACAGGCACATAACAACGAAATCACACGACAACACACACAAAATTCGATTTCCCCCAAGCTGGACATGACAATGCTAGCAAAATAATATGATCGAGGTGATGCAGAAATAATGCAAGGGGGAAGTCAATCTGAGCCACTGTCGGTAGAATGGTATGGAGATGGTGAGGAGGGTGGTGAATAGTAGAGGAAAGAATCTTCTGAGGACGAAGGAGAGGGTGTGCCGATAGGAGTAGGAGGGGCAACGTGCTGGATTACCCATGGATCGAGATTTATTGGTGGATCGTAGTGGATAATGATTACACCGGGTGAACCGACACACGGGTGCCAATCGGGAGGTTCCAACGGTGGAATATGTACGAGTGTGGCATACCAAGGATCTGGGTAGAACTCCCACAGTAAATGGGAAATGCGAATGGGGATTCGCTCAGAAGATGATGGTGGGAGGATGGCAAATGGAGTACAGTCAGGACTATAGAGGTAGACAGTACGCTCCTCGCCGAAAGGGATGATCATACCGATATCGATCAAGTAGTCGCGATCGATACGGCAGCGTCCTGGTAAAATAGGGAAGTCGGGCGGTAGCCTCAAAACACAACTGACAATAAGAGTGATCATCCCACCATAGTAGATAGATCCAGAAGTTGTGCGGCTAACAGATAAAATCTCGTGGATGATCCAATGGGCGGTGTTTATGGGCAAAGGGACATGTCCATGGATTATGTCGTAGGACATGGCGTAAAGAAAGAAAAGCTCATCCCAAGACACCGTGGAAACATCTACGCGGGAGAAAATGGTGTTGGCAAGGAGGCAATGGGTGAAGCGGTAACATGGATGTATGATGTAGGAGGCAAGTGCCCCCGATGGAAAGGTGGTATACCGGGTGAACCGTTGCCAAACACCATCGTCCCGAAAGTAAGAAAAGATATCAGACCGATCATGAGTTGAACATTCAACATGGTGATCAGGGTGAGCGAAATTCAGAATATTGTTAATCTCGACAAAACTCATAGAAAAATTGGCGTTGAAATCGCGGAAAGTGAAACCATAATCGGACACTTCGAGAGAACTGAGGAACTCGAGTGTGAGATTCCGGTGTGTGTGGACATGAGCACACAGAAGGAAATCGCAACTGATGCAGTTAAAAAGTCTGCTGACACCCCTAAAGAGTCTGAGAGACTCGAGCGTGTGGGAATCAGCGAAAAGGGTAGGTCGCATGGGGCGATGAAGCAGGGCGTGCAAACGTGCAAATTGCTCATCAGAAGTTGAATGAATGCCCAGGAATGATTGGGGAAAAGGGCCGTGTAGGGGGTGTCTGCGTGATGAAGAGGCTATCTCTTTTCCCTTCCTAGACATGGTAATGACGTGGACGAAGCGGGGGAGGGTGTCTATGATGATGATAAGGCAGATGAAGCAGATAGACATAAATTCAAGACATTGCATATATGGAAAGAAATATACAGAGTGGAAAGAGGTTACCCAACAATGATGCAAGTCTGTGCTTCCGAAAGATCCCACGCCTTATGAGGGAGCAATTTGGGGAGCCGCCGCTCGCTGATCCGGCAAGAAATGGAATTTCAAAAAATGGGGGCTAGGGTTAGGGTTTAGATGATTTTGCAGATGAATGAGGTCGGTGGGAAGGGTGTTGATGGTGGGAGAGTATGGGAAAGGTAGGGGAATGACCTTAGGGGTGAAGGGATTGATGGAAAAGATCAATTGGGAAGATGGAGATAGAGAACATGTGGACAAAAATGTGGGAGTCGGGTGAATGAGGTCGGGTGAGGGGGGAAGTATATATAGAGGCGGAGGCGAACCGATCGGGTGATGATTCCCGATCGGTTGGGTAGGTTTCGAAAATTCATTGTCGGTAATAGCTACATGTGAACCGATCGGGTGAGATCTCACCCGATCGGTTGATCGCTTCCCAAATTTTCCCGAGAGCAGTATGCTTTTCACCCGGACAGCCACCCGATTACAGCTCCAGCGAACCGATCGGTTGAGTTAATCTCAAAAATTCCCGAGAGCTCTGCTGTGTCACTCGATCTTCCACCCGGTCAGCCTCATATGCCACCCGATCGGTTCGTTGTTGCACTGATACGAGCCATCCTCAGACACGGTCCAACCGATCGGTTGATTCACCACCCGATCGGTTGGGGGCGGTTTCCTGCACAAGTTCAAAGTTTGATCTAAGTCTTCCGACGAAAATCCCCATTACTGAATTTATTCACCAAAAATAAGAAAAAGTGATCCTAAAAATAACTAAGAGAGTTTAGAACTTGGGTTACCTCCCATGAAGCGATGTTGTTTATATTCGTTTGCTCGACTCCTCATTTAGTCGTCAATTCGGATCCGGAGGATTTGTAGATGAGCCATCGGTTGTTGAGATTCCGACCGGAGAGATTACTGGATCACCAATCGCATAAACTTTTAGGCGATGCCTATTGACTTTGAACAGTTCATCTCTTCCCATTATCTCAATTGCTCCGTGCGGAAAGACCTTGTTGACTCGGTAAGGTCTCGACCACCTGGACTTGAGCTTCCCGGGAAAAAGCTTCAGTCTCGAGTTGAATAGGAGAACTAAGTCTCCTTCCTTGAATTCTTTCTTCAGAATGCGCTTGTTGTGCCACCGTTTCAACTTTTCCTTGTAGATCCGGGCATTTTCGTAAGCATTGAGCCGGATCTCGTCAAGCTCATTCAGTTGCAGCTGGCGGTGGCTTCCTACCTCATTGGCATCGAAATTCAGATTTTTGACGGCCCAAAATGTTTTGTGCTCCAATTCCACAGGTAGATGACATGCCTTCCCGTAGACAATTCGGTAAGGAGTTGTGCCGATCGGAGTCTTGAACGCAGTCCTATAAGCCCAGAGTGCGTCTGAAAGTTTTGATGACCAATCCTTCCTAGAGTTGGCCACCGTCTTCTCCAGTATGCTTTTGATCTCTCTGTTAGAAACTTCCACTTGGCCGCTAGTCTACGGGTGATAGGCACGTCCGATTCAGTGTTGCACCACGTACTTCTTCAAGAGAGCTTCGAATTTCTTCTCTATAAAGCGACTCCCTCTGTAATACCCCGTATCCCTAAATACGAATATATGTAGGTATTTTTGGGCGTAGATACGCGGGTATGATTTTTGGGAGTATGCACGTATTTTTATTTAATTATTTTGGTATAGGAATTATTTTTAAAAGATTTTAAACTCATCATTTGAATTTAGTAAATAAGAGTTGTTTCAGAGTGTTTTCTCACTACAAAGCGTTGACCGTGGAGAACCCGGTCAACGTGGTCAAGGGGCCCGCTTGGGTCCCTCGGGGGCTTCGAGTCGGTGCAGATGGGGCGAGGGGAAGCCTCGGCCCTGGTTGAGACGCTCGGCCTCGGACAGACGAGCACGGCCTCGGAGGTAGGATGACGAGGGGTAGCCTCAGTCGTCCAGCTAGATGCGTGTTCGGTGAAGGGCGAGGGGAAGCCTCGGCCCGGGTCGAGACGCTCGGCCTCGGTGGGTTGCGCTCGGCCTCGGCGGTCGGACGACGAGGGGAAGCCTCAATCGTCCAGCTGGTTGCGTGGTCGGCGAGGGGCGGAGGGGAAGCCTCGGCCTGTTGATCTGATGCCCTCCTGCATAGGCGAGAACGCTCGTCAGGGGGCCGGACCTTGGTTCCGGCCAAATCCCCTCCGATGCCTAAGTCAGACAGAGATCTGAAAGAGGAGGCCCGGCGGAGACGGTTCGACTCGTGAGGAGATCGGAACGGCATCTCACGACGCGAGCGGGGGAGGAAGGAAATGAAATGGGGGAACTAGGTCGTTGATGGAGTACCTTAGGTTCTAGATACCTGAGATGCGGTCCCTTGTCCTGTTGTCCTCCTAGCCCCTTTATAGACCTCCGCCGTGATTGCCCCCGACCCACGTCGCTCGTCCGCCCCCAATCGTGCCCCCTCGATCCGCCCCCCGTCGCCGCTCCCTGCGCCACACCAGCCTCTCCCCATTACTGCCATTAAGTGGTAGTGGGATCGAGAGAGTGGTTATCGCTGGAGTGGGTGAGTGACCCGTATGTTACCGGGGCCGGGTCGGATCGACATTTGGGGGGAGTCCCCCATAGGGCCTTATCGAGTGGGCCCGAGTGTGCAGATGGGCTCTTGACCGGAGGTCGGGTTTCTGGGCTTGTGTCTTCTGGGCCTCGGCCAAATAGGCGTAATAATTGCCCCCATCGGTCGGGTCGATCAGCCTCGGCCTGTTCGGCTCGGTCGATGTGACTTCCGCCGACTTTGACAGGCTCGCCAGTCGATGCCGACTCATTTATTAGTCGTCATCATGAGTTGGCCCGTTCGATACTTTTAAGGCGTGGGTTCCGAAGCGCCGTCGGCCTTCAGATGCTGCCACGTGTAGCTGCAAGCTTATCCCCACCGCTCGCGGGGTCGTCTTAAGTTGAAAAGCCGAGGGGTTCGTGAGCCGCCATCCCGTCGTTTTCTTCTTTGCACTGATCCCTATTCTGCCTGAGCTCTGCCTCATGTCGTCTTCCTCTGCCACGGGTTCGGTTCGGTCGGAGCGCGACGCAGCTCCAGGTCTGGCGGGTGGCACTCCTTCGGCGATTAGTCAGCACGGGGATGATCTTTCAGGGGTGCCCCCAGAGGTCTTGTCGTGGCCTTCGTCGATCTGCGCCACCGCCATCGGGAGCATGCGCTTCGCCTACTTGCTTCCGCCCTACTCGGCTCGTGCCCCCAGGGCTGACGAGCGGATCTGCTTTCCCGGCCCCAACGAGGTTGGAATATATGAGAAGTGCTTCCGCTTCGGGCTTCGTTTCCCGCTCCATCCTTTTATCGTTGAGTTCCTTCAGGCCCACAACGTGTGCCTGTGTCAATTCTGTCCCAACGCCGTCAGGCTCCTCGTCGGGTTCATCGTTGTCTGCATGCTGAAGGGAGTGGCGCCCTCTCTTCGCCTCTTTGCCCAGTTCTACCGCCTGAGCCACCACCAATCGGGGGCGTGGATTTACATCAGCGCCCGCCCGAAGATGACCCTGGTGCTGGGGTTGCCGAGCTCCCTGAAACGTTGGAAGGGGGAATACGTGTTTGTCGCGTTCTCGTCGAGTGTACCTTTCCCGGTTTGGTGGGAGGCGGCCGGTGCCGTCATCCTCGATCTGGGTGAGCCGACTGTCGCCGAGCAGCAGATGGCGAAGGACATGCTGGCGATTCCTACGAGGGAGCGCTCGATCGACGTCCTCTTTAGTGACCACAATTTGCGTAAGACGGTGTGGCCCCTAGGTTAGCTTCTCCGAGCGTTCGCCCCTCGAGGTCGTCCAGGTTCTGTTCTGTCTCTCATTTCTTCTTTGAGTGCAGGTGGATTCCCTCTTGGTCCCTCTCCCGCCAGCGCTCTCGTGCAGGTCCCAAATCCGGATCTACGCAGAAGGGATCATGTTCTGGAGGTTCGGAAGAAGCAGCGGGTCGGGACCGCGACCGGAGGCTCAAAAAGGAAGAAGGTGTCATCTCCCTCTCTTCCCTTGTTGGGGTCTTCCAAGAGGGTCCGCGATGGGGACGAGGGAGTTGACGTCTTGCCGACTGCTGATCGACCTCAACCCGCCCCCGTTGAGGTTGCCTGGCCGTGGGTCGGCCCTTCACCCCTCCCGGACGATTCTCTCCCTGATGCTTACAGTAGGTATCTTGGTGCGTTCCGCTCCGCTCCTGGCGAGTTCCCTTCGTCAGGGGAGGGTCTTCTTCGTCCACGCTTCCCAGTGGGGGAGAAGGAGTCGGTGTTTTCGAGCCGCGGAGCCGTCGCTCGAGTGGCCGAGAACTGTTGTCTCCCTCCCGATCAGGTGGTGTTGGATGGAGTCAGAGGTGATTACTTGGCTACCTTCGTGATCCAGGCTGGTCAACAGGTAGCGTGTCTCTGCTTGTCCCCCCTTTCTCCAGCTGCTTTTGCCGTCTTACCTTCGTTGCTTTGGCGCAGTTGTCCTCGGTGGGCCTCTCGATGAGGCGCCAATTCGCGGCTCTTCCCAAATCCAAATCCAACGCCGGGCAAGGCCCTGAGGCCCCTGGCGAGAAGGGAGAGGCAGGTCAGTTAGAGGAAGCGCGGGTCCAGTCCTTGGATTCTCGTATAACTGAGCTGTCCTCTACCCTGGAGGAGGCGGACCGCGAGAGAGCCTTGGCTCTGGCTGCAAAGTCGGATGCCGAGGCGTGTCTCGCCGAGCTTTTGAGAGGCGTCGGCACATCTGGAGGAGCCGTGCAGATCCCCAACCCTGCCGCTGCCTCCGAGGTCTTGGAGCTCTCCGATCGTCTGGAAGTGGCGGAGGAGCAGGCGAGGGTCCTTCTTGCCTAAATTGGCGAGAAAACCTGGGAGATCGAGAAGGAGAGGGCGGAGCACCAACGCCAGATCGAGACCTTAGAGGTCCGGATGCGGGGGCTGGAGGAGGGGGATCCGGCCAGGATCGCTCAAGATGCTGTGGCGGAGTATGCCACCTCCTTTGTTGAGACCGCCTTATCGGAGGCGTTCGAGAAGGGCTTCGCCCGGTGTCAGTCCGAGATCCAAAAGAAGTTCCCGCTCTCGGGGGTCAACTTCGAGGATCTTCAGATGTACTCTGACATCGAACGGAGTAAGGGGGGAGACCCTAGTGGGCTGCCAGCCTGTGGCTCCACCGGTGCCCCCGGAAAAAAATGAGGGAGGGGAATGCCCCTCGGCCTCTTCGTGCATCCTTCTGTATATCTTTTTGCTTTATCTGGAAAGGAATGAATTCAAAACAAATTTATTTCATAGGAAACGATACATCTATTGAAAGTACTTGCGTAAATGTTCCGCATTCCAAGTGTGAGTGAGAATCCTCCCCTCCATGTTGGCTAGTCGGTAGGCTGCGGGTCCGAGGACCTCGACGACTTTGTAGGGTCCCTCCCATCTAGCCGCGAGCTTCCCTTTGCGAGCGGTATCAGTGTTGAAGCCCGCTTTCCGGAGGACCAGGTCCCCAAGGTGGAAGCTTCTCCCCCGCACCCGAGCGTTGTAGTATCGGGCCACCTTCTGCTTCTGGCGGATGATGGTGGCCAGTGCCTGCTCCCGTCGCTCGTCGAGGAACTCCAGATTGAGCCCCAGGCCCTGCGAGTTCCGGTCTTCGTCAAAGTATTTGAGGCGGAGAGATTCTTCACCCAATTCGACCGGCACCACCGCCTCGGCCCCGTAGGTGAGCATGAACGGGGTCTCGCCAGTAGCCTCCTTGTGGGTCGTCCGGTATGACCAGAGTATCCCGGGGAGCTCTTCTGGCCAGTTCCCTTCGGCGTCTTTCACTTTCTTCTGGAGGGGCTCTATGATGCACTTGTTGGCCGCTTCTGCCATCCCGTTAGTCTGGGGGTGTGCTACTGAGGCGAAGAGGAGCTTGATTCCCCATTCCTCGCAAAAATCTTTAAACCCTGCGGAGTCGAACTGCTTCCCATTGTCTGTGACGATGGCCCGTGGCACTTCGAATCTGGAGATGATGGAATTCCATACGAAGCTTTTCGCTTTCTTCCACGTGATGGTGGCCAACGGTTCGGCCTCGATCCACTTGGTGAAGTAGTCCACTGCCACGATCAGATGCTTCCGCTGCCCTCGTCCCGGTTTAAACAGTCCGAGGATGTCGAGCCCCCATTTCGCAAAGGGGATGGGGCTCACGATAGGGATGAGCTCTGACGGAGGAGTCGAGATGTGGTGGGCATACCTCTGGCATTCTTGGCTGTTACACCTATTTTGCCGAGGCCCGAAAGACACGAGCCCGAAAACCCGACCCCCGGTCAAGAGCCCATCTGAGCACTCAGGCCCACTCGATAAGGCCCTATCGGGGACTCCCCCGAGTGTAGACCCGGCCCCGGTAACATACGGGTCACTCACCCACTCCTGCGATAACCGCTCCCTCGATCCCACGACCACTTAATGGCAGTTATGGGGGGAGGCTGTCATGACGTAGGGAGCGGCGGCAGGGGGCGGATTGAGGGGGCACGATTGGGGGCGGACGAGCGACGTGGGTCGAGGGCAATCACGGCGGAGGTCTATAAAGGGGCTAGGAGGACAACAGGACAAGGGACCGCATCTCAGGTATCTAGAACCTAAGGTACTCCATCAACGACCTAGTTCCCCCATATCATTTCCTTCCTCCCCCGCTCGTGCCGTGAGACGCCGTTCCGATCTCCTCACGAGTCGAACCGTCTCCGCCGGGCCTCCTCTTTCAGATCTCTGTCTGACTTAGGCATCGGAGGGGTTTTGGCCGGAACCAAGGTCCGGCCCCCCCTGACGAGTGTTCTCGTCTTCGCAGGAGGATACCCAATCAACGGGCCGAGGCTTCCCCTCCGCCCTTCGCCGACCACACAACAAGCTGGACGATTGAGGCTCCCCCTCGTCGACCGACCGCCGAGGCCGAGCGCAACCGACCGAGTCTGAGCGTCTCAACCCAGGCCGAGGCTACCCCTCGTCCTGCCAACGACCGAGGACCCCGAGACGACCCAGTCGACGCGCTCCACATCGTCGGCAGACCCGATTCGAGCCTCTACAGCACCAACTTGACTCGCCCGAGGGACCCAAGCGGGCCCCTTGACCACGTTGACCGGGTTATCCACAGTCAACGCTTTGTAGTGAGAAAACACTCTGAAACATCTGGCGCCGTCTGTGGGATCCGAAAACCGTCCCACGAAGAAGCAAACCACACCAACAATGGCACGAGCCAGCAATGGAAGGAAGCGCATGCCCCCCATCCCCGAGGAGATGAACGGCGCATCCAACGGCAACCTCGGAGACGCGCCCGTCGGCGATCACCCCGACCCCTCAACCGAAGAAACCGGCGGCTCAGGACTGGCCACACAGGGACAGCTCCATGCCCTGGCTCAGGAGACCAACGCGAGCCTCCAGACGTTGGTCGCAACGGTACAGCAGCTCGTCGGCCCTGCACCATCCAACGGAGGCACGTTGGGCGATGGCCATCGATGGGCGGGGGGTCCCCCGCTCTTGCGGTCCGCCGTGGTCGACGACCACGGGACCAAAAAGCCAAACGCGGATCGTCAGTTCACGCTGTCCGACTCCCGTCAGGCGAGATCACGCGCCTCCTCCCCTCATCGTGAAAGGAGCCAAAGAGAAACCGAAGGGACGGAGGGCGAGTCGATGACTGCATCATCTCGTCGGTCACGGTCGTCCCGCCGCAGGAGAAGCGAACGACACCACTCGAGAGACCGATCACGGCGGAGCAGGAGCTCCCGTCGGAGGAGCCGGGAGCGCCGGGTCAGCCCGACCCCCAGTGTGGCGAGGGCCGCGGAGCCAGCCCCGCCGGCGCCTGTGCACCCTCCGCCACCGAACGAGCCAGAGGCAGGCGACTATCGAATCCCCGGAGGCATCCACGGAGACCGGTGCCCCCTATCACGGAGAATAACCGACGCACGGGTCCCATCTCGATTCAGGATCCCGGCGTTGGGGAATTACGACGGGATAGGGGACCCGGGACACCACGTAATGGACTACTAGGGGGACATGTCCTTCCAAGGAGCTGACGATGACCTGCTCTGCCGAGGCTTCTATTCTACTCTCAGGGGAGCGGCGAGGACCTGGTACCGCAGCCTGCCCAGCCGCTCCATCGACAGCTTTGAGGAACTCACCCAGTTGTTTTGCAAGCAGTTCATGGCAGGGAGGCAGATCAAGCCTGATGCTGAACATCTGTTCAACATAGTGCAAGGCCCGGCCGAGCCGCTCCGGCAGTTCATGCGCCGCTTCAACGCGGAGAGGCTGAACGTGAACAGCCCTCCCGACCTGGTGGTCCAAACGGCCCTTAAGAAAGGGCTTCGCCACAGAGGCCTCAAGAAGTCCCTACACAACGATCCTCCGAAGGACCTCCCCGGGATCATGGCAAGGGCCGAGCGCTTCATGTTGACCGAGGAGGCCTTGGCCGTGGATGCAGGAAAAGCCACTCGAGGGTCCAAGCGCGGTTACAATGGACGAGGCAGTCCCGAAGGGTACCGGACCGAGAAGAGGCCGAGAAACAGGCAGCGCGGAGAAGGTGCGAGAGACGTCACCCCAGACGCCGTCCTCGCCCAAGTGCAGAAGGAAGAACGGACCGATCGCCCCCCACCGAGGGCAAAAAGAGGTGGGAAGAAGGAGAAATACTGCAAGTACCACAAGGATGACGGCCACGACACTGAAGACTGCTGGCACTTGAAGGACATTGAGAAGCTGATGAGTCGGGGGCATGCCAGGAACTTAGCCGACGAGCCAGCCCATGGGGAAGGGACCTCCATGCAGCCGGACAAGGGGAAGAAGATCAACACCGTCCAAGGACCCCTCCACATCGTAGAGTGAGCGGGTGAGCTCTCTCCCCCAGTCGTAGCCTGGTCCGAGGGGATTATCTAGGTTTACATCCCTCTGTCTAGATTTATTCCCTATTTCCTTTCCTCTAAATGTACCAGTCCGGCAGGGCTCTTAAGAGTACAATTGCATTCCCTTTTTGTCTTTTCTTAAATCCTCGACGGAATTGACATTTCACTAATAGTGCAAAAGAATGAAGGCCACTGCCTCACTGGAGGAGGAAGGGGGACACTGCCCTCGCCGACCGACTCCTGCGCTTAGAAGCCTGAGGGCAATTCTCCCAGCCAGCGCAGATGCCGACCGGTCCTAAGCCGAGGAGCTTTGCCCTCGCCGACCGAATCCCGCGCTCGTAAGCCCGGGGGCAGTTCCCCCAGCAGGCACGGACGCCGACCGGTCCTAAGCCGAGGAGCCTCGCCCTCACCGACCGACTCATGCGCTCATAAGTCTGGGGGCAATCCCCCTAGCCAGCGCGAACGCCGACCGGTTCTAAGTCGAGGGACTTTGCCCTCGCAGACCGACTCCCGCGCTCATAAGCCTGGGGCAGTTCCCCCAGCAGGCACGGACGCTGACCGGTCCTAAGCCGAGGAGCTTTGCCCTCGCTGACCGACTCCTGCGCTCATAAGTCTGGGGGCAATTCCCCCAGCCAGCGCGAATGACGACCGGTTCTAAGTCGAGGGACTTTGCCCTCACAGACCGACTCCTGCGCTCATAAGTCTGGGGCAGTTCCCCCAGCAGACACGGACGCCGACCGGTCCTAAGCCGAGGAGCTTTGCCCTCACAGACCGACTCCTGCGCTCATAAGTCTGGGGCAGTTCCCCCAGCAGACACGGACGCCGACCGGTCCTAAGCCGAGGAGCTTTGCCCTCACAGACCGACTCCTGCGCTCATAAGTCTGGGGCAGTTCCCCCAGCAGGCACGGACGCCGACCGGTTCTAAGCCGAGGAGCTTTGCCCTCGCCGACCGACTCCTGTGCTCATAAGTCTGAGGGCAATTCCCCCAGCCGACGCGAACGTCATCCAATCCTAGGCCAAGAACGAGGCAGCAACGCAAAATACACGAGAAGTCCGAGTAAGTCAATTTCGTTTATAATAGATAACCAGGGTACAAAAACGTGTCTTATTTACAGGGAATCAAGGCGAAGGAAACACTCTACAAATAATCCACTCACGACGAATGACAGAGTTCTTCACCTACAGAAGCTAGATCGACACCGACAGAGAAAAATTGGTTGACAAAAGACCCAAAGTAGTTAGCCCAAGCTAGCAGCCATGCAACCAGCAATTATTGGCCACGGAGCCGATAACGAAGCCGAAGGAGATAGCGGGGGCCAGGGATCCATTTCAAGTAGACTGGCCCAAAGCGAAGCGGATGCTTAAAAATTTGAGGATAAGGCCGGGAGGGACGGCTTAGGGAGCCCGAGCTCGGGAGGACACATCCTCGGGCACTTCGCCCTGCTCGGAGCGAGGGGGATCGACCGGCGGAGGGGCTTGCCGAACACGCTCCGCACATTCCCGGAAGGAAGACTGGACGACTTCGACGATCCGAGGGGCGATGAGGTCTTCATACTTACCGAAGGCCTCCCTGAGAACCTCGAAGATCCTCTTCCCCAGGGTCTCGACGACGCCCTTCTCCACCTCCTCTGCAAGCCGCATCACCTGGCGCCGATCCGACAGTTCCCTCTGAAGCTCCTCCCTCTCCAGGCGGAACGACTCCGCCGCTTCCTCAGCCGACTGATGAGCATCCTCCAGCTTTCCTTGGAGGTCACCCACTCGTCCCTCCAACTCGGCCACACGGAGGTTGAGACGCCGAGACTCCATCTGGGCCTCTGTCATAGCCACCTCAGCCACCCCGGCCCGCTCCTGAGCCCTCATGGAGGACTCCTCCAGCTCCCTCAAGCGGACGGCTCGACACTGCAACTCCACAGAGAGCGCTGAACCCTGAAAAGACGAGACATGGGCTAAGAAGAGGATAAAGAGAAAGAGAGGATAGCAAGATAACCGAACCTGTTGAAGGATCCAGACCAAGGAATCCGACATCTTGTCGGCCGGGATCTTCTTGAGGAGGCTGCGGTCCCGGGGAGGGACGGAGACCTCGGCAACCTGCTGGGCCAGGGCTCGGTCAACAAACATCGAACTCCCAGGGACGACGATCGAAGCCAAGTCGCTCGCCAACAAGGCCCTGACCCCCGGTGATACGGGCGAAGACGCTGCGAGGGGGGTGGCTGACAAAGCTACCGAAGGATCCCCGGCGGTCGCCACGGGAAGCGCGGAACCTGCCGGACTGGAGGGATCACGTCCTCCCTCCTCTTCTTTCCTCCGTGGGGCTCCGAAGGCGCCGGAGGGGAACGCTTCCGCCTCGCACCATCCTCACCCCCGGGAAGGGGATCGCCAGAAGAAGAGGCGGGAGGCGCGGCCACCACCTTACCCACGGAAGGCTCGGCTCGGCGCACTTCCTCCTCAACGGTCCTCCGAGGCACCCTTCCAGAGGTACTACCTCGGCTCCGAGCGGCTCCACGACGGATCAGCTCATCGACGTCACGGACGAACTCGCGGCCTGCCATCCCTGCAAAGGAGACCGAAATCAGGATGAGTCATAGGGCGATCCGAGGATGAAAAAGCGACCTACCCGGAGACCACAAGACGGCCTTTAGGAGTATGTCGTCCAACAAAGACCAGATGGATTTCGATTCCAAAGGAAGAGCCGACAGCAGCGCGGCGGCTGCCTGATCAGCGTCAGAAAGGGCTAACGGCAGGCGAGGCTGGACGGACGCGCCCCAGCTTGTCAGAATCTGGGCATCACCCAAGAAGACCACAAAGACATAATCCGAGCTCCAATCCCCCGACCAGCGGGGTAGCCCGATCAGACATTCCCTCCTCGAACGGGCTCGGAGGTGCATCCATGACCCTGGCCCGACCGTCTGGACCTGGTAAAAGTGGAAGAGAAGGGGGAGAGACGGCTCCAGACCGCGGGTGTAGCAAAGTGTTACGAAGCCCGTCAGTACCGCGATCGAGCAAGGGGTGAACTGGCAAAGGGGCACCATGAGATACTCCATGACCTAGACAAGGAAGGGATTGAGCGGGAAACAAAGACCCAGGCGAAACATTTCGACGTAGACGCCGACTTCATTGCTCCTCGGAAGGCAAATCCGCTCGTCGACGAATGGAACTTGGACATCGTACGGGAAGCAGAGATACCTTTCCCGGATCTCCGTGACCGCCGAAGGAACGGTCCTCGACGGCGTACGGAGGATAGCCGGGGGCACGTTAAGACGCACGGCAACCGACGCCACGTCATCACAGGCGAAGTCTGGGAATAGCTTCCCCTTCCCCTTATCCTGGAGGGGACGACTCCCGGAAGAGGAACCTGATCCCACTAGCCGGGGCCTGCCCCGCCTGGACTCTGGAGAATCCCTCGCCCCTCGGCCAGAACCGCCTATCCTAAGAGCAGCCATAATACGAGAGCGAGAAAGGAAATTACCTTTTAACTAGTTTGAAGGAGGTGAAGAAGCGAGGGCGACGGGAGACTCCGAGTTATAGAAAGCCTAGAGCAATGGGAAGAGCAGGAAAGGAGAGGAGATCAACGCAGCTGGGGATCTTATATATCGGACGCAGGGACGAATTCGAAACGCCTGACAATAACGCGTGGCAGGACTCGAAGAACCGGCGGTGTTTCGAAGTCGGCGCCAAGGGAAGTCCAATCGACCCGCCTCATCATGACCTACATTTATGACCACGCCTCGATTAAAGCGCTACTCGGAATCCCAGGAGGCACAGTGGCCGAGCCGAGCAAGCCAAGGCCAGTCGACCCCACCAAGGGCGGCTCACGAGCCCCTCGGCTTCTCGACTTAAGACGACCCCACGAGCGACGGGGATAAGCTTGCAGCTACACGTGGCAGCATCAGAGGACCGACGGCGCTTCGGAGCCCGCGCCTTAAAAGTATCGAACGGACCAACTCATGATGACGACTAATAAATGAGTCGACATCGATTGGCGAACCTATCAAAGTCGGCGGAAGTCACATCGGCCGAGCCGAACCGGCCGAGGCCGATCGACCCGACCGATGGGGGCAATTGTTACGCCTATTTTGTCGAGGCCCGAAAGACACGAGCCTGAAAACCCGACCCCCGGTCAAGAGCCCATCTGAGCACTCAGGCCCACTCGATAAGGCCCTATCGGGGACTCCCCCGAATGTAGACCCGGCCCCGGTAACATACGGGTCACTCACCCACTCCTGCGATAACCGCTCCCTCGATCCCACTACCACTTAATGGCAGAAATGGGGAGAGGCTGGCGTGGCGCAGGGAGCGGCGACGGGGGGCGGATCGAGGGGGCACGATTGGGGGCGGACGAGCGACGTGGGTCGGGGGCAATCACGGCGGAGGTCTATAAAGGGGCTAGGAGGACAACAGGACAAGGGACCGCATCTCAGGTATCTAGAACCTAAGGTACTCCATCAACGACCTAGTTCCCCCATATCATTTCCTTCCTCCCCAGCTCGCGCCGTGAGACGCCGTTCCGATCTCCTCACGAGTCGAACCGTCTCTGTCGGGCCTCCTCTTTCAGATCTCTGTCTGACTTAGGCATCGGAGGGGTTTTGGCCGAAACCAAGGTCCGGCCCCCCTGACGAGTGTTCTCGTCTTTGCAGGAGGATACCCAATAAACGGGCCGAGGCTTCCTCTCCGCCCTTCGCCGACCACGCAACAAGCTGGACGATTGAGGCTCCCCCTCGTCGACCGACCGCCGAGGCCGAGCGCAACCGACCGAGTCCGATCGTCTCAACCCAGGCCGAGGCTACCCCTCGTCCTACCAACGACCGAGGACCCCGAGACGACCCAGTCGACGCGCTCCACGTCATCGGCAGACCCGATTCGAGCCTCTACAGTACCAACTTGACTCGCCCGAGGGACCCAAGCGGGCCCCTTGACCACGTTGACCGGGTTATCCACGGTCAACGCTTTGTAGTGAGAAAACACTCTAAAACATTGGCATTTCTGGACGTAGCTTGTTGCATCTTGGGCCCGGGTCAGCCAGTAGTATCCCTGCCTCAAGATCTGCTGTGCGACTATCTTGCCCCCGTGGTGATTCCCGCAGATCCCGTCGTGAACCTCCCGTAGGACGTAGTCAGCTTCCTGCGTTCCGATGCACTTCAGGTATGGGAGGACGTCCGTCTTGGTCCAGCGTCTCCGATAGAGCGTCCCTTCATGGATCACGTATCGGAGCGCCTTTCTCTCCAGGGTTCGGCGTTCGTCCCCATCGGTCGGCACCTCTCCATGAGTGAGGTACCGGATGATCGGGTCCATCCAGGTGGATTCTTGGTCGATCGCCATCACCTCGTGCTCCTCCGTGCTGGGGGACGGCAGGTTCTCCACGTAGATGGTGCGGCCCAGTTCCTTTAGCGAGGACGAGGCCAGCTTCGACAACGCATCTGCCCGCGCATTCTCTGATCGCGGGAGGTGCAAGACTTCCACGTCCTTGAACTTGGACATCGCCGCTCTGGCGACAGGGAGATATCTCTGCATCGCCTCCTCCCGTGCCTCGTAACTCCCCAAGAGTTGGTTGACAATGAGCTTCAAGTCGCTGAGGAGGCGGACGGACTCGGCCCCGAGCTCCAGGGCCAGCCTCAGGCCGTTGATCACTGCTTCGTATTCCGCCACGTTGTTCGTGGCTGGGAACTCGAACCGCCACGCGTATTCCACAATGTTCCCTTCCGGAGATCGGATTGCAATCCCAGCCCCGCCTCCTGACTGTGTGGCCGACCCGTCCACATGGACTATCCACGCTCCTGGATCCCCTGGCTGAAAGTGGTCAGCCGAAAGAAAGGACAGGGGTTGAGCAATTACCGTCGCCGGGCCTTCTTCCTCCGGGGGCCATTTCCTTCCGTTGTGCACTCGGCGATGAAGTCGGCTAGGGCCTGCCCTTTGATGGCCATGCACGGTTTGAATCGGAGGTCGAACTCGCTCAGTTCTCTCCCCAGTTTAGCATCATTCCCATTCGATCGAATCTCTTGAGGTTCTGCTCCAGTTGCGAGTCGGTCAGGATCAGTATGGTGTGGGCCTGGAAATAGGGTCGGAGCCTTCGTGCTGAGAGGACGAGGGCGTACGCCAGTTTCTCCATGGGCGAGTATCGCACCTCCGCCCCCTTCAAGATCCGGCTCGTGTAATATACCGGCCATTGCACCCCACTGTCCTCCCGGATCAGCACCGAACTCACAGCTTCCTCCGCGCACGCCAGGTAAAGGCTCAGCGACTCCCCTTCCCGTTGGGTTTCTTGACCATCACCACGTTCGACAGCCACTCCGGGTACCAGACCTCTCGTATGAAGCCGGCATCAAGGAGACGCTCCACTTCCTCGGAGGCTGCCTTCATCTTCTCGCCGCCTAGGTTGCGCTTCTTCTGCCTAACCGGCTTGAAGTTGGGGTCGGCGTTGATCTGGTGGACGATCACCTGGGGGTCTACGCCGGGCATGTCTTCCGGTGACCAAGCAAAGATGTCCAGGTTCGCCTCCAGGCATTCGATCAGCTGATCCCTCAGGTCCTGGCTCAGCCCTCTCCCGATCAAGACGAACCGGCCCTCGATGTCCGTGACCGGGATTTGCTCCTGCTCCTCCGCAGGGGCGGGCCTAGGCCCACTCCTCAAGTCGAACGCGGCCATCCGGTCGGCTAGACGATCCTCGGGACCTTCCTCCGCCAGTTGATAGCAGGTACTCGGTCTCCCCGCGTCGCCTTCGACTTGCCCCATCCCCCCCGGCGTTCGGAACTTGATAGTCTGATGGAGGGTCGAGACTACCGCGCCGACGGCGTTGAGTAGGGGTCGGTCGATGATCCCATTGTATTCCGACCCGATCCCCAATACGATGAATTCCACCGCCAGGGTCACCGAGTCCGGTGCGTCTCCGAGCGTTACCGGGAGATGGATCGTGCCGATGATGGGGGTGGAGTGACCCGTGAATCCAACCACGGGACCCGAGCGAGGTCGTAAGTCTTCTTTCTGCCGCCCCATCTTTTCCAGGGTTGACATAAAGAGGACGTCACAGGAGCTGCCGGTGTCGACAAGCAACCGTCGTACCATGGTAGTGTCTATGACCACTGACACCACCAAAGCCACGTCCGAGCTGCGCGCCGTTACGGACGCACTCGGTCTCCCGACCGGTGGGGAAGGGGAGGGCTTCCCGGCCCTTTCCTCACGATCCTCCTCGCGTCGGGCCCGTGCCCATTCTTGCCAACGATGGCGGGCCCTGTCGCCCCGCGTCTGGGCCTCGCTCTCCTTTCGCCGAGATGAGGGAGGTCGCGTCATCGCAGATGTGGTTTGTTTCTTCGTGGGACAGTTCGTTCCCACAGACGGCGCCAGATGTTTCAGAGTGTTTTCTCACTACAAAGCGTTGACCGTGGAGAACCCGGTCAACGTGGTCAAGGGGCCCGCTTGGGTCCCTCGGGGGCTTCGAGTCGGTGCAGATGGGGCGAGGGGAAGCCTCGGCCCTGGTTGAGACGCTCGGACTCGGACATACGAGCACGGCCTTGGAGGTAGGACGACGAGGGGTAGCCTCAGTCGTCCAGCTAGATGCGTGTTCGGCGAAGGGCGAGGGGAAGCCTCGGCCCGGGTCGAGACGCTCGGCCTCGGTGGGTTGCACTCGGCCTCGGCGGTCGGACGACGAGTGGAAGCCTCAATCGTCCAGCTGGTTGCGTGGTCGGCGAGGGGCGGAGGGGAAGCCTCGGCCCGTTGATCTGATGCCCTCCTGCGTAGGCGAGAACGCTCGTCAGGGGGCTGGACCTTGGTTCCGGCCAAATCCCCTCCGATGCCTAAGTCAGACAGAGATCTGAAAGAGGAGGCCCGGCGGAGACGTTTCGACTCGTGAGGAGATCGGAACGGCGTCTCACGGCGCGAGCGGGGGAGGAAGGAAATGAAATGGGGGAACTAGGTCGTTGATGGAGTACCTTAGGTTCTAGATACCTGAGATGCGGTCCCTTGTCCTGTTGTCCTCCTAGCCCCTTTATAGACCTCCGCCGTGATTGCCCCCGACCCACGTCGCTCGTCCGCCCCCAATCGTGCCCCCTCGATCCGCCCCCCGTCGCCGCTCCCTGCGCCACGCCAGCCTCTCCCCATTTCTGCCATTAAGTGGTAGTGGGATCGAGGGAGCGGTTATCGCTGGAGTGGGTGAGTGACCCGTATGTTACTGGGGCCGGGTCGGATCGACATTTGGGGGGAGTCCCCCATAGGGCCTTATCGAGTGGGCCCGAGTGTGCAGATGGGCTCTTGACCGGAGGTCGGGTTTCTGGGCTTGTGTCTTCCGGGCCTCGGCCAAATAGGTGTAACAAGAGTATTTGGATGAATACTTGTATTTAGAGTGTATATGGTATTTCTTCATGTATTTCTATTTTCTTAAAAATACAAAATCTAAAATTTTATAACCATGACAACTCACTAAGTGAGGTGTCATCCTAAGAATTAAAGAAAAAACACATGGCACTCATCTTGACTTGATGAAGGGTGGAGAGGAATTTAGGGGTACAAAAATTTAGGCAAGAAAAACACAAAAACAAGAAAATTTCTCTCTCTCTCATTCACTCCCTTGCTCCCTCAAACCAGCCCAAAAAATTCCTCCCCTCTTTTCTCCCTTGTTTCTTCATTCCTCCACCAAAAACTTCATCCCAAAATACTCCCTTCAACTACGAAGAGCCCAAAAATTCTCTCTACCATTCTAGCTTCAAATTCATCCAAAAATCACCTCAAAAATCCAAATTTTAGAGACCAATTTGGAGCTTGAAGAAGGAGGCTAGGAGGCTCTCCGTCAAGGACTAAGAAGGGCCAAAGAAATTATTTGGAGGACTTGCAAGGTAGAAATTCTTATCACCTTAGTAGGGTTTAGTTTTAGAACTAAGGGTTTAATTAATTAGCAAGTTCTTTAGAATTTGTATAGAAATTAAGTTTTGAACTTCATGCTGAAATTTACACAGAATTGGCTGATACTTTGATAAATTGCTGCACTTAATTGGCTACATGGAATTGCCTGAAAAAAATATATGTTTCTCATATTGAAGTTCTTAACAACTTTCATTTTTACAAGTTTCGCAAATTCGTACTGAAAGTTGGGGTAAAAATTCAGTTTCTAAAACTGGTCTGTTTTTAGACAGTTTTGACACCTTTCAGTAAAACGAGTAGAACTCTATGCACACTTTATAAAATATTATGATCTTGATGCCGTTGGAAAGCTGACTTCAAGATCTTCAACCTGTGATTTTTCTAGATTTTAATTCTGTCTGTAATTTGTAAAAAAATGGACTTGAACTGAACTCAGTTTCTGGTTCAGAATGCTGAAATTATACCTGTTAGGAAAAAATCCACCAGAAATCACATATGTCAACTGAGCTGATGAAAATTGGTCAGTGAAAGGAAAACAACCATATCTACAACTTTCGTGAAGGAACCAGACACCAATTCTGACTGTAGATAGGCTAAAAGTGATATTCTTTCTGCTGTAACAGTTTTGGCAGATTCGTATGCTAATTTTGCTTAGTACTTATCAAGGTGTAGTTTTGTTTGAAGATAAGTTTGTTTGTGCTAATCATGTTCTCAATGACATGCTCTTGATACATGTAATTATGCAGATGGTTCATGAAATATTCGTTATGTTAATAATGTTTAAGTTCAATTTGTTTATGCTTTCACATTAGTATGTTCATAACGATGAGTTTGTGATGATATTCCATGTAATTCTTTAATTGAGATGATGATGATGATGATGATGATGATGATGATATTGTTAAAAGTTGGTTAAAGCGGTATTCAAGTCCGCTAGATGATTCGTTGACAAACGAAGTAATATCTTGAAAACTGAGAGTGCGAATGAGGAATGTATCAGTCCTCCTAAAGGAGGGTGACACGGGTTTGGGGGAAAACGGGTAAACTTTAGGAGTTAAGGAGCGGACATATGATATGAATTCTCACCCGCTGTATCACTCCCAGAAGGGCGAGTTGAAAGGGTTGGAGAGGCCGCTGGTGTACTCGTGATGCATCATGACGGTAATTGATGGTTTGCTCCGTTTGTCCGACAGAAAAACCGAGTTTGTCTCACTCCCATACCTTGTTCCGTTCGGGTACGGAGAGTTACGAGAGGCCCCTCCAGTGCTCGTGTCGCTGGTTGTGGTACCACTTTTTCACCCACCCTGGGTGAAGTCCTCCTCCTTAGCGTCCTACGGTTTACACGGGTTCCAAATATGTGAATCAACAACTTATAGTAATTGTCTTTAATTTATAAATGTTGTTATCTCATGTCTCCTTACTTTTGTTTACTTTAATGCTGTTATCCCATGGTAACATGTTCTTATGCTTCCTTTCAATATCTGCATTTCATAATATGGTTTCATATGCATGTTTTGCAAGTTCTTATAACTAAGTTCGCATGTTGGAATGTGATCACTTTTATGCACCGTGAACCTTACTTGTTAGACCACCCTCCCCCAGATAGGTAGACCAGTTCTAAACTGGGTTCTACTAGAGTGTTAGGAGTTTCTACTGGGTCACGCGTTGACGTGTCCCTGTTGACTTTCAGGTCATGTGAGTTGGAGGTTAGAGATAGCGGCTGGAGCTTTGGAGTTGGTGATCAGTTGTAGTATTGGATGGTGAGGGGTATGATGAGAGACTTGTACTTTTGGTGTTTCTTTTTTGGGTGGACCTTTGTACTTAGAGTTGTGAATATGAAGATGTTGGTGTATGTATAAGATGTATCAATGTATCAATAAAATGGAATATTGTACTTTTGTTATTTTCTCAGCGTCTTTATCTGTGAGGGAGTTTTACTTGTACTTCCCAGCACGTGCGTAGTACCTGCGGTGTTCTTCCTACTCCCTTCTTTTCTTTCTTTCTACGTAACACTCGCCTCTTCGGGAATACCTGATACGGATTCATACTTATCGGGTATCCCGGAGACCGGGTCGTTACACCCTCCGTCACTGATTAAAACTCGAGGTACGCCGAATCTCGGGAAGATATTGTTTTTGAAGAATTTGGCGACCACCCGGGAATCATTAGTAGGGATGGCTATCGCTTCTACCCACTTGGACACATAATCCACGGCTACCAAGATATACTGATTCCCAGAGGACGAGGGGAACGGTCCCATGAAGTCGACTCCCCACACATCGAAGATCTCGACTTCCAAAATGTAGTTCTGAGGCATTTCGTTCCTTTTGGAGATGTTTCATGTTCTCTGGCATTTTTCGCAAGCATGGACATAAGCGTATGTGTCCTTGAAAAGGGTTGGCCAATAGAATCCACTCTGTATGATCTTCGTCGTTGTCTTGTAAGCACTCGCATGGCCCCCACACTGTTGATCATGGAAATGAGAAATTACAGAGGTTGCTTCTGTTTCGGGAATGCATCTTCGTATTACCATGTCATTGCAGGCCTTGTACAAATAAGGGTCGTCCCAATAAAATTTCCGGACCTCGTGAAAGAATTTCTTCTTCTGCTGATAGCTCACGTTATGGGGGACGATGCTGCATGTCAGATAATTGGTGATGTCTGTGTACCATGGAGTCCATACGGAGGAGATGGAGAAAAGATGCTCCTCAGGGAGCGAGTCGTCAATAGGAGTAGCATCTGGATCGAGAGTAGGCAACCTGAACAGGTGGTCAGCAAAGACATTCTCCGCCCCTTTCTTGTCCTTGATCTCCAAATCAAATTCCTGGAGGAGGAGAATCCACCTTATGAGCCGCGACTTAGCCTCCTTCTTGCTCAAAAAGTACTTGAGGGCCGTGTGATCCGTGTGCACGATTACTTTGGCACCAACAAGATACTGCCGAAACTTGTCCATGGCATATATGACAGCTAGCAATTCCTTCTTCGTGGTCGTATAGTTCCTTTGGGCTACGTCGAGGGTTGTGCTCGTATAGTATATAACATGTAGATTTTTATCCTTCCTCTGCCCCAAGACGGCCCTAACTACATAGTCGCTGGCATCACACATTAGCTCGAAAGGTAGACTCCAGTCTGGCGGCTGAATCACAGGTGCAGAGATGAGGGCTTGCTTCAATAGGCGGAAAGCTTCCATAACTCGTCATCGAAGACGAAAGGCGTATCTTTCACGAGGAATTGGGTCAAAGGCCTAGAAATTTTGGAGAAATCCTTTATGAACCGGCGGTAGAATCCCGCATGCCCTAAGAATCCACGAACTCCCCGAAGGTTAAGCGGAGGCGGAAGCTTTTCAATCCCATCAACCTTGGCCTTATTTACCTTAATCCCTCTAGAATAAATAACGTGCCCCAACATGACTCCTTCTTGGACCATAAAATGGCATTTTTCCCAGTTCAGAACTAGTCCTTTATCTTCACACCTTTCCAGGACTTTCGTCAGGTTGCGGAGGCATGAGTCAAACTCTGTTCTATAGACGGAGAAATCGTCCATGAATACCTCCATTATATCCTGGGAGTAGTCGGAGAAGATTACGGACATTAACCTTTGAAATGTAGCCGGGGCATTGCAAAGCCCAAACGGCATTCTCCTGTAAGCATACATTCCAAAAGGACAGGTAAAGGTCGTCTTCTCTTGGTCGTCATTATGGATGGGGATTTGCAGAAAGCCGGAGTATCCATCCATGAAGCAGAAGTAGTTGTGCTTCTCCAGTCTCTCGAGCATCTGATCAATGAAAGGAAGAGGATAGTGATCCTTCCTTGTGGCCTTGTTCAGTTTCCGGTAGTCGATGCACATCAGGTACCCCGTGACGGTCCTCGTGGTTATGAGCTCGTTTTTCTCGTTACGAATTACTGTCATTCCTCCTTTCTTGGGTAGAACGTGCACCGGGCTAACCCAGTGACTGTCAGAGATAGGGTATATGATCCCGACATGTATGAGTCTAACAATCTCCTTCTTGACCGCCTCCATCATGATGGGACTCAGTCTTTGTTGTGGCTCAATTGAGGAGGCTTGCTCGTATTCAAGCAGTATCCTATGTGAGAAAAGCCACAAGCTCACTCCCTTCAAATCTTCGATTGCATACTCGAAAACATTCTTAAACCTTTTTAAAACACCAAGTAGTTTGGTCATCTGGTCTTCAGGCAGCAAGGAGTTCACTATGACTGGCAGCGTCGAATTCTCCCCCAAATATTCATACTTCAATCCCGGAGGTAACTCTTTCATCTCAACCTCTTGGGGTCCCGACACGTACTTCTCAAGCTGAGCATCCTCCAGTGAAAGGACTTCTTCCTGGGTTTCCTCGAAACCAGCATCCAGGACTCACTTCCACCCGTGGTTTCGCAAGGTGAAGCCTTGCAAGGTAAAGAGGGGATAACGGAGGAAGGCTCTGGGTCTTTCTCAGGTACATGATAATGATCCGGGTAGAAGGCCTCAACGCGAAAACAGGTCTCAACAGTCGATAGTTCTCCACCACCACTTTTAGATTCCTCATTGTCCCAAGATCCAGGGTGCTCTATAGATGTCAGAGAGGGATAGATTGATTCATGTTCAATGTACTCGATAGACTCCGTCTGATAGTCTTCCGGGCAAAACTCCTCATGGATGCATAATTCTTCCCCACTGAATTCGGAACTGGGTAAGTCAATACACATCGCTTCATCAGGAGGAAAGGAAGTTATCGTGATTGGATGCTGCTTCACATCATGATTCCTCCTTTGATTTTCTATGGCAGCTGACAGAAGGGATAGGATGCTCGAGGCGCTTAGAGATTCTGTCAGACTCTGTGCCAAACAGCTAACGTGGTGTGAATGTTCCCAGATATCGCCCGAAACGGCATAAAACATCCTTGTCGTAGAGCAGAAGACCTGTAAGAAAAGGATAGAGGGAGAGCTGCATGGATAGAGAGCACGTCAATAGCACGTGTTGTATGAATTGAGAGGTGAGGAGTAGTGATGGTAGTATGGCGACACAGTCTACCAATTCTATACAACTAGTATATACAATATGTCCAAGTAAAATCAAAAAGTGCAGAATACGAAAATTATCGCGTGGTGAGGATGTGAACTAGACTCAAGGGTTCACTGGGTCCTAAAATAAATAAGCACGTTGCCTCCCCGGCAACGGCGCCATAAAGCTTGACGTCCCCTAGATTGGAGCATACAAGTGCAATAGGATCGGGATACCAGATTTAAATATTTATACCGCAAGCGCACGGTGTTGTAGTGTGGCTTAGGGGTCGAACAGAGGGAGGCGTGTGTTGTGCTTGTGTCAAAGAGGAACTGGTTCACCCGATGGGTGAGCTAGCTGACGTGCGTTTATATTCTATATATTCACGCACGTCTTCTTTGTGATTTTCCGTTGTTTTTCATCGTTTCATATCCGTTCTTTCGTGTTTTTTGTATCTTTTCACTTTCTCCATGTTTTTGTGCAAATGCAGGAGTTTTCCAGTGTTGGGGACATTCAAAGCAGATATCATGAGTCCCCGGAGCAACGGGAGGAGTCACGCGCGATCCAGAGGGCCAAACGACGAAGAAATCCATATTTCAACCCTCAACCGATCGGGTGGACAGAGCCACCCAATCGGTTGATGCACGCGTATCCGACCCGAACAGGAGCTGAAGAGAAGAGCAGCTCACCCAATCGGTACAGTGATCGGGTGAGATCGACAGAGCTCTCTGTCTATTTGAAGCTGAATTCCAACCGATCGGGGGACATCTCACCCGATCGGTTCATCTGAAGCTGGAAATCAACAAACCCACTCACCTCAGCGTCCGGTTGAAGCTTCTGAAGCCCGATGGCCAATGCAACAAGCAGCTCACCTGATCGGTTGATGTTTCAACCGATCGGGTGGCCTTTTCTTCCCCTTTCGCACGCTGCTGATGCATTTATTGAAGATCTTCTATCATTCCAGAGGGATTTTGGGTGATCTCTTATTTTTCTAGCGTCGGCATCGTCGTTAGATTTCCAACGATAGGTCGCAAGCCCAAATCCGATTTTTCTACATTTTTCTGGAATTTTCTGAGCGCAGCTGTGTGTTGAAATGGGCTGATGTCTAGATTTTCAGATCAACCGATCGATTGATGTCCGGGTGGCCGTCCAGGTGAGCCAGATTTCAGCTGTTTAGTCTCTGTTTCTGTCCACCTGATCGGGTGGGCCTGTTTTGACAGTTTTAATGGGTTTTCTGGACCCGAACCGATTGGGTTTTGTGAGGGTTATTTATATGAGTTTGGGGCACGACTTTGAGAGGATTTTCTCTCATTTTTCAGCAACTTTTCTTCCCATTTCTTGGGAGCTTTAGGTTAGGTTAGATTAGGTTTTCTCTTCCAATAATTCTTGTAATGGATTGATGATTCAATGGCAAGATAAGTATTTTCTTCTCTCATTTTCCATTGTTTTGTGTTATTTTCATTGTTGCTTGATGGTGAATGTTTGTTTGTCATTTTTATTGCTTTCTATCATGTTCTTCACCATCGAGTAGTGTCTGATGAACCCTAATACGGGTTAGGGTAGGATTGATGCTTGGAAATTTACATTTGACTTGATTGCATGTATGTGTTCGATGAAATGTGTCAATGGGGATTTCTAGCCATCTGAGTCCAATTCGTACGGCAACACACTAGATGTGTTGGGGATTGGGGTCCGGTGTCTTGTCCAGTCAAGATCTGCTTTGATGTATTGCTAGAAATCACATTCGACCTATTTGTCCATTAGGGTTACGTGGGGGCGTTTCATTGTCATTGGCGGGAGAAAGACCTCCTCTGACCGTCGGGCCAAGGGGGAATAAACTTGGTGGTTGACTCCCTAGCCACAGCTCACACCCATAGCGTTGACATTGAGTCCTTGCGCATGGGAACGGCTTGGATGAAATGTTGGGAGTTATCATTGTGGCATTAATGCTCCCGGTTGCGGAGGGTGTTAATGGACATGGGAATGCCCATCGTCCGAAACCGGGTAGACCTAGCATACTGGGCATCGACCGGAATATCGGGCCCATGGACGCTAGGTACCACCTTTAGGGGCAATGTCTCACCCTGGGTCAAGTCAAATGCCAAGTGTCATGAATACTCTAGCCTGTGTTAGCGGGGATTCATTTCTTGTCTTTTTCATTTCTTTCTTTCATTTCTACACTTCCACCCATATTATCCGCGTAGCTAGCACACAACCTAGGCGAGGCTAGTAGCCATTCAAGCCATCCACCTCCCTGAGTTCGATAAACACGTATCCTACACTAACCGTGCACTTGCGATAAAACGACACCGCGCCTAAACTGTAAACGGGGTGCCGGTCACTAGCCCGAACGATCGATGGTTGTCACAGAATATAGATACGAAGGATAAACGGTATAAAAGGAAACCTAGGACTTCGGTTTCCATCCTATCACGTGTTCTCACTATTACGACCGACAGATAGGAATACAATAGGATTTAGGGTTTAGTGGTGAGACGTTGCCTCTAAGAGTGATACATAGCGTCACATTGGCCCGATATTCCGGTCGGTGCCCAGGATGATACGCTAGGACTACCTGGGTTCGGTCGGTGGGCATTCCCATGTCCATTAACACCGACCGACTCCAGGAGCACTAAGCTCGCAACGATTACTCCCAACATCTCATCCTGCCGTTCCCACGCGCTAGGATTCAATGTCTACGCTAAGGGCGTGAGCTATGGCTAGGGAGTCAACCGCCAAGTTTATTCCCCCTTGGCCAGACGGTTAGAGGCGGTCTTTCTCCCGCCAATGACAATGAAACACCCCGCGTAACCATCTAAATTCCTAATCCCTATCGAAATCCTATTCCTATAGTCGCTCTAGGGAGAACCCACGAAGGGGTTTCCATCGAAATCCCAGATTTGGGAACTACTCACAATTCATAGCTAAAATGCAATCTAAACAAAAATCAACAGTAGAAATCATGATCAAGCAATAGAAATCAATTGATAGCAATGATATTAAGACAATATTAAAGTTTGGAATCAATCAGAACACTTACAAAATAGGAGAAAATTCCAGCCGTCGCAATACAAAAAAGACAGAAAAAATAACAAGATTCGTTTTCAGAAAACCTAGGTCAGCTATTTATAGAAATCGCAGCCACCCGATCGGTTGAAGCATCAACCGATCGGGTAAGCTGCTTGTCGCTTCGGCCGTCGGCTTCAGGAGCTTCAACCAGGCGCTGAGGAGAGCGGGTGGCGCCAACGGTTCGAGTATTGGGGAGATACGGCTACAGATGAACCGATCGGGTGAGATGTCACCCGATCGGTTGGAAATCAGCTCAAAAGAACAGAGAACTCTGTCGGGTTCACACAATCGACAAACATGTCGGTTGAGCTCTCCGGGTCATCGTTTGGAAAATTCAGCTACAGATGAACCGATCGGGTGAGATGTCACCCGATCGGTTGGAATTCAGCTTCAAATGGCCGAGAGCTCTATCATCTCACCTGATCACTGAACCGATTGGGTGAGCTGCTCTTCACTTCAGCCTTCGTTCGGGTCGGATACGCGTGCATCAACCGATCGGGTAGCTGGTCCACCCGATCGGTTGAGGGCTGAGATATAGCAATCTTCATCGTTTGATCCTTTGGATCGCGTGTGACTCCTCCCGTTGCTCCGGGGACTCATGATATCTTCTTTATATGTCCCCAATGTTGGCAATCTCCTGCATTTACACAAAAACACAAAGAAATGAAAGAAAACTAAAAATCACAAGAAAATGGGTACGGGACGACGAAAAACAACGAAAAATCACAAAGAAGACGTGCGCGGATATATAAAATGTAAACGCACATCAGGCATCAACCCATTTTGTGAGTCAGTCAACTGATGAAGAGTTTTCATTCGCCTGTCTTGTTTCAGGCTCCTGAGAAATTGTTCATCAAAAATCTGAAGGCGCTAGTGCAAAAGTTGTATTTTCTCAGCTCCTTTCCATCTCTTGTGACAGTCGCCTGCTGAAGGTTATTTAGGCGCCTGCACATTGTACATGCGCCTATGTAGACTTCTACAGTCTCCTGTTCTGGCTCAGATTATAGCAGTTGGAAATTTTATAACCGTTGATCAGTCCACTTCGATCCTTATACAGTCACCTGTCCAAGCCGTAAGTTGCCAAAATCTAGCCGTTGCAGATTTTCTCCTTTGGCCTTTTTGCTTAGTTTTGAGGGGGTTTAGTGGCTTCCTATATATAGGAGATGTGTTAGTTCTATTTGAACTCTTGGAACCATTGAATATCTTAGTGAATCAATAAGCCACTCCTAATCTCTCATTTCCCTCTCAATTAGAGCTCTAATCTCTTCATGCATTGAAACTTAGCTCAAGGGAAATCCGCCAAGTGTAATTAAGCTCATCTCAACACTTGGAGATCATCTTCCATGCCTTCATCTTCATATTGAGTAAGTTCATCTCAAGGCATAGGTAAGAGTAATTTGTTTCATTTTGTGTATTGAAACCCTAGCTTTCTGTGTGAGAGCTAGTTACTCTCTTTGTGAGAGTTTACCCCTTGTGAGAGTTGGTTGTCTGCTCTCTTTATGAGAGTTAGATTCTCTCTTTGTGAGAGTTAGATTCTTTCTTTGTGAGAGAACAAATCCTCTGTATGAGGTATCTATGTGTGAGATTGTATTCACTGCCTTGTGTAATATTATAGTGGATATTGGTGTGACTTGATGTACCCAAGTTGGAAAACCAGGGTAAAACTCTTGTGTTAGCATTTGCATTGATTGTGTAAATTATTATCCTCTTGCATTTATAATTCCGCATTTGCAAGTTTATTTTTTAATTACGCAATTATTGCCATTACTCTATTCACCCACTTCTAGAGTGTTTGTTGTTAGTATTGCAAAGCATGGACTGTCCTTACAATTGGTATCGAAGTGAGGTTGAAGCATACAACAACGATGGCATTCAATGCACCCAGGCATCCCCCGCTCTTCGATGGAACAGACTACCCAATTTGGAGGAGCAAGATGATCAATCACCTCAAGAAGAATAATCTCTTGCCAATGATTATTTCTAGTCTAATGCAATGTTTTCTAGCATGCCTAGGGTTCTCGCCTTTAAGACGTGATGAGTAAGTCATTCTTCTCGCGGGGGTATAATCGCGGTTGATACTAACCCACCGTATAGGTGGTGTTCTTGAAGACATGACCCTTTCATACGCTTAGTGGCCGCTCAACCCTAACCCCACCCAAATATGTGCTGGAACACGAGCCAGCCTAGTCATATTAAAGTACGAATTTGTCAACTCACATGACATCACAAAAGTCACGATTTCACCTCTTGGGCGCACGAATTCATAATTTCACGATTTCAAGTATTTCATTTTGTCAACATGTTCCAACAATACGCATTCCATCATTTACCATACAATCAAGAGTATATGAGTGTGACGTGCAACATGACATAAAGCAAGGGTAGCAATTCTTGATTCAGCATTTAGATGTAACGACATTTAAAACTGTAAATGTACACTTTCCTGAAAGATGTGATTCCGGGTGCCCACGCGATCGTAGGGACAACGTGACTATATCTGCGAAGTATGGTCAAGCCAAAAGATTCTCAACCAATTGAAACATCATTCCCCTAATAATAGTTACTGCTTATATATATACTAGTCATTACCCGTGCCCATAGGGCACGGTTTATTTAATGGTTGAGTTCCCCCCCCCCCCCCACAAATTTCAAGTTCACCCAAATATCAAGTTTTCACACAAAATTTCAAGTTTCCTCCGAAATTTAAGTTTCCCCCCAAAATTTAAATCCCTCCAAAATTGTCATTGCCACCTAGGACAAACTTGTCACGTAGGACAAAGCTTTATCCTAGTAGGATAAGATTCAAAATCTTCAAAGGACTGGAAAAAAATGGTCAGAAGGGGTGAGAATAAAAAGTGTTTGTGGGTGTGTGTGTAGGGTTCAGGGGCAAAAATGCAAAAACCGGGGTTGTATGTGCAAAATTTTCCTCCTCCTCTCTTATCCCTCAAAATCTCATCTCTTATATTTTCTCTTATCAAATTTCCCTCTTTTATATAATAGATATCCAAATTCTCTTATCCAATTTCTCATGTCCATATTCTCAAATCTAATTTCTCTTGATAACATTCCTCTTTTATATAATAGATATCCAAATTCTCTTATCCAATTTCTCATGTCCAAATTCTCTTATCCAATTTCTCTTGATAACATCCCTCTTTTATATAATAGATATCCAAATTCTCTTATCAAATTTCTCATGTCCAATTCTCTTATCCAATTTCTCTTGTTTAACATCCCTCTTTTATATAATAGATATCCAAATTCTCTTATCCAATTTCTAATGTCCAATTCTCTTATCCAATTTCTCTTGATAACATCCCTCTTTTATATAGTAGATTCTCTTGTCCAACTTCTCATGTCCAACTTCTTTTATCCAATTTCTCTTGATAACATCACTATTTTATATAATAGATATCCAAATTCTCTTATCCAATTTCTCTTGATAACATCCCTCTTTTATATAATAGATATCTAAATTCTCTTATCCAATTTCGCATGTCCAAATTCTCTTATCCAATTTCTCTTGATAACATCCCTCTTTTATATAATAGATATCCAAATTCTCTTATCCAATTTCTCATGTCCAATTCTATTATCCAATTTCCTTGATAACATCCCTCTTTTATATAGTAGATTCTCGTGTCCATAGGGCACGGTTTATTTAATGGCCGAGTTTTTCCCCCACAAATTTCAAGTTCACCCAAATATCAAGTTTTCCCACAAAATTTCAAGTTTCCCCTGAAATTTAAGTTTCCCCCCAAAATTTAAGTCCCTCCAAAATTGCCATTGCCACCTAGGACAAACTTGTCATGTAGGACAAAGCTTTATCCTAGTAGGAAAAGATTCAAAATCTTCAAAGGACTGGAAAAAAATGGTCAGAAGGGGGGAGAATAAAAAGTGTCGGTGGGTGTGTGTGGAGGGTCCAGGAGCAAAAAAGCAAAACCCGGGGTTGTATGTGCAAAATTTTCCACCTCCTCTCTTATCCCTCAAAATCTCATCTCTTGTATTTTCTCTTATCCAATTTCCCTCTTTTATATAATAGATATCCAAATTCTCTTATCCAATTTCTCATGTCCATATTCTCATATCCAATTTCTCTTGATAACATTCGTCTTTTATATAATAGATATCCAAATTCTCTTATCCAATTTCTCTTGATAACATCCCTCTTTTATGTAATAGATATCCAAATTCTCTTATCAAATTTCTCATTTCCAATTCTCTTATCCAATTTCTCTTGATAACATCCCTCTTTTATATTTTATATATATATATATATATATATATATATATATATATATATATATATATATATATATATATATATATATATATTAATGTGTTAACACTAACTAATGCCCAGACTATAAGTTATGATATATGATTACTACATTCTCATGTGATGTATACTCATCTGCAGCATCTCTAACTTAATATATTATATACGTGTAAAGATCAGTATAACATTTTACCCTTACAACTAACGCACATCATATAGTACACTACGTAAGAACACCCTAATGTTATTAAATACACTTACTGTTCATCCACGCATGCACTGGCTGTTCTTGCGTATGTCTCTCCATGACGTTGGCTTGCAGGCAGGTCGCTCGACGTTAGCTGGGCGAAGGGAACGATGGGCGCAGGTCGGGGTCTAGTCGGAGCTTGCAGCTGGGTGGCGTGATGTTTGAAGAGGCGAGGTTGAGCGCCCTGTGCTTGGAAATGTGATCGGAGAGGGGACGAGCTCGACGGATGAACAGGGTCGTGGGGTCTGGTAGAGGTCGGAGGAGATGAGAGGGGGATCGGCGTTGCTGTGCAGGCCCGGGGTGGGCCTGTCGATGGGGGGTTCGGCGTTGGTGGAGCTATCGGTGTGGCTTGAAGAAGAAGTGCCATGGGTTTTATAGAGAGGGGAATTAGCCTGCATGGAAATTGTAGGGGAGCGATGGATAAATGGATGGGTTTGTGGCCTGGGGTATGTAAAATGATGAAGAGAGTGTTCTCTGTATGGGTTTAATAAGAAGAAGAAAAGGAAGTGGAGCGTGTGTGATTGTGCGAATGATGGGGGTTGGAGACGAGGCCCACATGGGTTAATCCTAAAGAGGGGGAGGTAGTTGCCAACGGATAGGATGAGGACATGGGGAGAGATGCGCGTGCGTGGGAGAGTGCATAGGGATGGGGTTGTTAGGATATAAGCAGATAAATCGATTTTTAAATAATTGTTAGACTTAAGAAATAAACGATGTAGCTTTTAAAAAATGTATTAGATATATATATATATATATATATATATATATATATATATATATATATATAAGGATCAATTTGGATGAATAATATCGATATGATTTAACCTGTTGAGATATTTAGTTATAAAGATTAGATTGGATATTTAGGGATTAATAAAAATAGTTGGGTTTTATAGTAAGTCCAATATTAGGAATTTGTTAGGCTCTTAGATAGGATTTAAATTCTTATTAGGGAAAATGATTTAATCAGTATATTAAACTTAGTTAGGGTTTGGGGAAAAATATTAAGAAGATATTGTTTAAGATTTGGTCTGTATTTTGTTTAAGATATTAACTTCATTAGGATTAGATTTGGAGGGTCAATTAAGATATGATAATTCATTCGGTTAGGGTATCTGATATATTAGTGTTAGATATGATCATTCATTCGATTAATATATTGGTTAAGATTGGATTAGCAGGATTCAAGTTAGTTAGGTTTCGTTAGATAACATATGATTAGAAAAGTTGATCATAAGATTAGGATATTCCGTTTTGACTTATTGGTTATGATAATAGATCTGGTTACGATTTGATTTAATGAATTGGTTAGATCTGGATCGGTTTATTTTTTAGTTTAAGATTTGATTAGTGAAAATCTATTTGGTGAAGATGTGATTTGATTAATATGATTTTGCCCCTGCAACCAATATTAACCCTAAGTTAAAGAAGATGACATCGCGATCGTTAAATTGCATGCTCGAGTTACGAAAATAATAATAATAGTAATAATATCATACTCTAATAAATCACTATACTAATTGAATACATATGAAATTTGTATATATAGAAACAGGCCGTTACATCCTACCCACCTTATAAAAATTCCGTCGTCGGAATTTAATAAAGCTAACAGAAGATGTAATGACTGACAGAATCAAGCGGGTTTAGAATCGACAATGACGGAAATGAATTTTAATCGCTTACGAAAAACAGAAAAATATGATGACATAATGTCACAGTGAGAAACAAGTGAATCAATAGTAAGAAAAAGGATATGATCACCAAAATGTAAGGATGACCTGGGAAATATATGGTGGGTCCACTGGTTGTCGACAAAGGAATGTAACGTCGAAGATGATTTCAAAGTCAGGGGAAGCTTATTGGGCCAACTAATAATTTCGAAATCCTAAGGCGTACCAGGATTTTCTATTGAGCAAGGCTGGGATAGAGGATTCAAGGGAAGGTGTTCTTTGAGAAACAAGATTGTAATCTTATCTACGTTGTTTGAATTATTTTGCATAAGCACGACCTGCATGGGCCACCACTAAAACCTGTCACGCCCTGCTTCCCATTGTACTTGGGAGCGAGGACGCGAGCGGGTCTACATGTGCTTAAAACAAGAAGGATGTACTTTTTTAATTCCTCCTTGATTTAAGCACACTACGCTTCTGTGTGATAACATTCTTGCAGATTCTTGCATGCAACTCAAACAACACAGATAATTATTTATTTACAATCTCAAATCTCAAAAGGTAGTTTACAACAATAAATGAAATGAAGGAGTGTCATAAAGCCCATACAAATATTGGAAAGAGACAACAAGTACAACGATGATGCGAAGACACATTGCTCCTCAGCGAAGGAACTTAGCGGCAATGCACTCCTGGTCAACCTGCTCAGTCACTAAGCAAAACTCCTCTGTAAACCTGTCTAATACCTTACGTATATTTCACAAAACAAGAAATATACGTCAACGAGGGTCGCTCGGTAAGATTTAAAGTATTAAGAAAGTTAAGACCCTCGTGAAGGTTTTCAAAAACATTTTCATGGCAATAAGAGTGACAAAATAGAATGTCCATTGGTTAAAGCATGGCAGCGTAAGGAACATATGAGCACGTCAAGTGTAGTGCACAAGCAGTGGCATGGCAAGTGTAGTGTGTACAGTAAATAGCATGGCAAGTGTAGTGTGTACAGCAAATAGCGTGGCAAGTGTAGTGTGTACAGCAAATAGCGTGGCAAGTGTAGTGTGTACAGCAAATAGCGTGGCAAGTGTAGTGTGTACAGCAAATAGCGTGGCAAGTGTAGTGTGTACATCAAATAGCGTGGCAAGTGTAGTTTATACAGCAAAATAGCATGGCAAGTGTAGTGTGTACAGCAAATAGCGTGGCAGGTGTAGTGTGTACAGTAAATAGCGTGGCACGTGTAGTGTGTACAGCAATAAGCATGGCAATTTCGAAGTAACATAAAGTACCGTTAGGCAGACATGCTGTTCTAAGGAATTTAAAGTAAACGGACAGTTTTAATAGATTCAAAGCAGTAAGACAGTTTTCACGTGCCAATGATTATTTCTAATTTAATGCAATGTTTTCTAGCATGCATAAGGTTCTCGCCTTTAAGACGTGATGAGTAAGTCATTCTTCTCGTAGGGGTATAATCGCGATTGATGCTAACCCACCGTATAGGTGGTGTTCATGAAGACATGACCTTTTCATACGCTTAGTGCCCGCTCAACCCTAACCCCACCCAAACATGTGCTGGAACACGAGTCAGACTAGTCATATTACAAGTACGAATTTTTCAACTCACATGACATCACAAAAGTCATGATTTCGCCTCTTGGGCGCACGAATTCACAATTTCACGATTTCAAGTATTTCATTTCTTCAATATGTTCCATCAATATGCATTCCATCATTTACCGTACAATCAAGAGTGTATGAGTGTGACGTGCAACATGACATAAAGCAAGGGTAGCAATTCTTGATTCAGCATTTATATGTAACGACATTTAAAACTGTAAATGTACACTTTCCTGAAAGATGCGATTCCGGGTGCCCACGCGATCGTAGGGAAAACGTGACTATATCTGCTAAGTATGGTCAAGCCAAAAGATTCTCAACCAATTGAAACATCATTCCCCTAGTAATAGTTACTGCTAATATATATACATCATTCCTAGTAATAGTTACTGCCAAGTGACGGCGCTTGTGCCCTATCCTCTCTCTTTGGAATTCATCATTCCTTTTGTATTTTGTACAGACACTCTATAAATTAACACACTTACTTTTCATATATATATATATATATATATATATATATATATATATATATATATATATATATATGGGATTAATGGGTATCATACGCCATATGAGATAGGCTCTCATACGCCCTCTCACATAAAGCAACCAAGTACAAGCCCACATGGGCTTGTACTTGGTTGTACTTGGTTGCTTTATGTGAGAGGGCGTATGAGAGCATATCTCATATGGCGTATGATAGCCATTATTCTATATATATATACTAGTCATTACCCGTGCCCATTGGGCACGGTTTATTTAATGGCTGAGTTTTTTCCCCCACAAATTTCAAGTTCCCCCCAAATTTCAAGTTTTTTCACAAATTTTCAAGTTTTCCCCCAAAATTGTCATTGCCACCCAGGACAAAAAAGCCACATAGGACAAAACTTTGTCCGAGTATGATAAGATTCAAAATCTTCAAAGGACTGGAAAAAAATGGTCGGGAAGGGGGTGGGAAGAATAAAAGGTGTGGGTGTGTGTGGGGAGGGTCCAGGGGCAAATATGCAAAACCCGGGGTTATAGTGCAAAATTCCCCACCTCTTCTCTTATCTCTAAAAATCTCATCACAAAATTCCCCAACTCTTCTCTTATCTCTCAAAATCTCATCACTTATCCAATTTCTCTTGTCCAATTTCTCTTATCCAATTTCTCTTGATAACATCCCTATTTTATAGAATAGATATCTCTTATCCAATTTCTCTTTTCCAATATCTCTTATCCAATTTCTCTTGATAACATCCCTCTTTTATAATATAGATATCTCTTATCCAATTTCTCATGTCCAATATCTCTTATCCAATTTCTCTTGATAACATCCCTCTTTTATAATATAGATATCTCTTATCCAATTTCTCTTTTCCAATATCTATTATCCAATTTTTCTTGATAACATCTCTCTTTTATAATATAGATATCTCTTTTCCAATTTCTCTTTTCCAATCTCTTATCCAATTTCTCTTGATAACATCCCTCTTTTATAATATAGATATCTCTTATCCAATTTCTCATGTCCAATATCTCTTATCCAATTTCTCTTGATAATATCCCTCTTTTATAATATAGATATCTCTTATCCAATTTCTCTTTTACAATATCTCTTATCCAATTTCTCTGGATAACATCCCTCTTTTATAATATAGATATCTCTTATCCAATTTCTCTTGAGAACATCCCTCTCTTATAATATAGATATCTCTTATCCAATTTCTCTTGTCCAATATCTCTTATCCAATTTCTCTTGATAACATCCCTCTTTTATAATATAGATATCTCTTATCCAATTTCTCTTTTCCAATATCTCTTATCACATTTCTCTTGATAACATCCCTCATTTATAATATAGATATCTCTTATCCAATTTCTCTTGATAACATCCCTCTTTTATAATATAGATATCTCTTATCCAATTTCTCTTTTCCAATATGTCTTATCCAATTTCTCTTGATTACATCCCTCATTTATAATATAGATATCTCTTATCCAATTTCTCTTGTCCAATATCTCTTTTCCAATTTCTCTTGATAACATCCATCTTTTATAATATAGATATCTCTTATCCAATTTCTCTTTTTCAATATCTCTTATCCAATTTCTCTTTTCCAATATCTCTTATCCAATTTCTCTTGATAACATCCCTCTTTTATATTATAGATATCTCTAATCCAATTTCTCTTTTCCAATATCTCTTATCCAATTTCTCTTGATAACATCCCTCTTTTATAATATAGATATCTCTTATCCAATTTCACTTTTCCAATATCTCTTATCCAATATCTCTTCATAACTTCCATCTTTTATAATATAGATATCTCTTATCCAATTTCTTTTGTCCAATATCTCTTATCCAATTTCTCTTGATAACATCCCTCTTTTATAATATAGATACCTCTTATCTAATTTCTCTTTTCCAATATCTCTTATCCAATTTCTCTTGATAACATCCCTCTTTTATAATATAGATATCTCTTATCCAATTTCTCTTGATAACATCCCTATCTTATAATATAGATATCTCTTATCCAATTTCTCTTTTCCAATATCTCTTATCCAATTTCTCTTGATAACATCCCTCTTTTATAATATAGATATCTCTTATCCAATTTCTCTTTTCCAATATCTCTTATCCAATTTCTCTTGATAACATCTCTCTTTTATAATATAAATATCTCTTATCTAATTTCTCATGTCCAATATCACTTATCCAATTTCTCTTGATAACATCCCTCTTTTATAATATAAATATCTCTTATCCAATTTCTCTTTTCCAATATCTCTTATCCAATTTTTCTTGATAACATCCCTCTTTTATAATATAGATATCTCTTATCCAATTTCTCATGTCCAATATCTCTTATCCAATTTCTCTTGATAACATCCCTCTTTTATAATATAGATATATATATATATATATATATATATATATATATATATATATATATATACATACATACATACATACTAGTCATAACCCGTTCCCGCGGGCACGGTTCATTTAAGGTTTCCCCCACGAAATCTTTGTTCCCCAAAAAATTATTTCAACAACCAAAATTTAAATGAATAACACAATAGCGTAAAAATATTTAGCGACACGTGCATCTTCGGCATGGGTGCCTTTGGCGCAGAACAACAAATTCGGTGCGGAACAACAAATTCAGTGCGGGCGCCTTCGGCGCGGAACAAAAAATTCGGCGCGGACGCCTTCGACGTGAAATAACAAATTACGCACAGGCGCCTTCAGTGCAGAACAACACGCGAGCACCTTCGACGCGGAACAACAAATTCGGCGCGGGTGCCTTCGACGCGGAACAACATATTAGCGTAAAAAATTTAGTGGAACAACAAATTCGGCACAGAACAATGCGCGAGCGCATTAGACGTGGAACAACAAATTCGACGCAAGGGCGAAAGAATGACGGGGACAGTCGTCTCCCGGACGCAATACCGACAACGAAAAGGTAGTCATAACCCGTGTCCGCGGGCACGGTGCAGTTAAGATTTTCCTCCGTGAAATCTTTGTTCCTTAGAACAACAAATTAGCGTAAATATTTAGCGACGCGAGAGCATTCGGCGTAGGCGCCTTTGGTGTGGAACAAAAAATTCGGTGCATGCGCTTTTGACACCGAACAACAAATTTGGCACGGGACAATAAATTTGACTCCAGCGCCTTCGGGCAGAACAACAAATTAGCGGTGCCGAAGGCGCCGAAGGCCCGGGCCCCTTCGGTGCTGGCCCCCCTTCTCGTGATAACATCGCTCATTTTTCGTACAGATTTAGTTCCATATAGATTTAGCGCTCCCCAAAATTTAGTTCTATATAGATTTAATTCTCTCCAAAATTTTAGTGCTCCAAAATTTTTCGTAAACTCTCATCCTACCCATCAATTCCATAAGATTCAATATCAACCAACTTTATATCCACTCTTTTATCCTATGTGCAATAATTTTTTCGTTTTATCATGCACTTGCCGCATTAAACTTTTATTAGTCTTAATCGAGGGTGTTTTCTTTTAGTTATTTGCCAAATCTCTCTTGGAAGTGTTCAATGAGAAGGAGATTAAGATGTATCAACACCCACAAAATAAGATCATTGTTAAATCAATATAAATTAATTCAAAGCAATCGATTCTTCATCTCTTGATCAGATAAAGAGGGTATTGATTGATAAACTGATCACAAGTCACTGAACTAATAGGAGTGAGAGTATTGACAGGAGGATTAAAGATGGTGATGAACGCAATGTCTTCAATTCCAACCTTTTCTTATTTTTCTTATATTTTTGTCGCCTTCTTCCTCTGTCCTTGCTCCTGATGATTGATGGAGAGAGTGATGACACACATAAAGAGAGAGAGGTGCAGTTATTATTTTTTGAGTCAACTGAGTGGATGGCCTTCTTAAAATAAAATTAAAAATCCAAATCAAAAGTTCAGTTCCACCAAAAACTCTAGGCAAATTGCTATGCCTTTAGCACTACTTTCCAATTAATCCATGCTGACACGCTTTATGCAAAGAAATCCCCAATTGTTACTAAACCATTATGTAGCTGCACAATTTTCACTTGCAAATCTCCTCAGCTCCTTTGTCTTGGTCTTCAACTTGAGCTCGACGCCAATTGCCAGTACTTCTATCAAATTGCCTTTCATAAGTCGCTTCCACCTGAGTGCTTTGAACATCATGTCAACTCGGTTCAAGGTTGGTTACAATGGGGAAATGCTTTTTCAATGGAAAAGTTGGGGTTTCAAACATTAGTCTTCAGTCTCATTTTATATCAATAATAGTTGGTTTACATCACGCCCTCAACTATGAAGGCCTGACACATCATAAAAAACTTTAATATATCTACTGGTACAATCAGAGAGAAACCCACAATGTACATCAAAAAATAAAAACAAAACCCAACTCAGAGCAACAAAAGTACAGAAAAAGGCCAGTCGAAATATAAAGAGTTTAAACCAACTTCAAGCCCAACAAAACAAAATCACAAAAGCAACACTTTAGCCATTAGCCAGGATAATAATCTCCACCATATCTATAGGCCAAGCTCTGTGAAGCCACACCCAGATAGAATCCACCACATTAGGCAAACTAAAGAGCTCACATGCTTACAGGACTACCCATATTAACATGCTCTTGGTCTTCCATGTTAGTAGAACAAAACACTCCGAACCATTCCCTAAACAAACATCAGTATTGAATAAACAAATTGTCGAGAACCAAATTCTTTTGCCATTAGATATATTGGCACATGCAACACTGAAAATAATTTAACAATTATTGAAAATACAGAAATATGCATCAATAAACTCAACATGGAAAAAATATTTACATGTACCAAGAACAAAATAAAATACAGCTAGATGAATCAACCTCATTAGGCAAACTTAAGAGTTCCCATGCTCATAGGCCTACCTAAATCAACATGCTCTTGATGAATATTATCAATAACTTCTTAATGATCTTCCAAGTCAGCATGAATAGTGCTAGAATTAGTAGCTCTGTCTTAACTTCTCAGCTCGCAAGTCCTCCATGTGTATATCCCCATGCAAAATGCCTTGCCAATGTATACTGTAAGCTAGCTGGGTGCAAAACACAGTGTAGTTAATAGCATGCAAAGTGGATATGAGGGTTTCAAGTTGAATCCAAAATGGAAAATGTTGAATCCAAAATGCAAACTCTTGAAAATGCACACTGTTGAAAATGAAATGCTACAACAACCCTCCCCTGTTATCAGGCTGCCAACCTCATGAAATGTGTGGAAACTTTTCATTAGCAGGTTATGTTGAATACTCAAATGAAAATTCTGGCAAAGTGTGTGAACATTTTCATTAGGCTGTGTGTGTAAATTTCATGGGAAACATTCTGGTAATGAAACATTGAGTTTACACACATTTTGGCAATGTTCACACACACACACATTAGCAGCTGTGTGTAAAATTTGGGATGGTTGTTGCCCAATTAATGAAACATTTGAGATGGATGTTGCCCATTTAATTTTCACACACATTCTGGCAATGTTCACACACACACACACACACACACACACACACACACACACACACACATATTAACAGCTATCTCAAATGTTCACACACATTCTGGCAATGTTCACACACACACATTGAGTTTACATACACATTGAGTTGGCAAAATTCTATCCAGGATACTCAATTGAAAATGTTTCCCATGAAATGTTCTAATTTGACACACACATTGAGAAATATGAGCTGTTAATGAAATGTTGATATGAAACTTGTTACTGGACATATATGAGTATCCATGACATATGATTAATGAATTTTCAAGTGAGACTGGCATTTATGAAATAAATATGAACTTGTTACATGTTGAACTTCAATGTTACTCTAAATTACTCTATATATGAACTATTAACAAATATGAATTACGAAATTGTTAACAAATAAGTTACTCTAATATTCACATAAGTAACTCTAAACATATTTGAACTGCTTGTCTAAACGTATTCATATCTGCAATAAGAATATTTGTTATATCATACCCAGTAACAAATAAGAGTTACTTCAGTAACAAATAAGATAAGAATATTTGTTATATCATACCCAGTAACAAATAAGAATATTTGTTATATGGATATGTTTAGAGTAACAAATATGACCTGAATCAATCATATCTCAAATGTTAGTATGAGCATGTGTCGTTGACATGTTAACAAAGATATGAGGTGATAAGACTTTAGATGAAGGGAAGCCAACAAATCCACTTCAAAACTCAACTGTAAAACATAGTTGGTTTAGATACCAAAAAAAGAAGCAAATTGCTCATATATTCATCATTGGGAATAGCTATCAAAATCTGTAAATGAATCTGTAAAATATTTTGTTCTAGACAACACTTGTATTACTCGTAACTGTAATAACAACAAATTGGACATTGCCTCTTCAAATTGTAATGCATATGCATAAGTTAATTGATACAAAAAAACACTTCCCCTTCTTAACCTTCTTCAAATCTGTATTTTTCAAATCTGTATTTTTCAAAGCTAACAAACAAATAGTGCTGCAAACAATTTATGATGAGGGGCAGTGTTACAACATAACACACCAGTTGGTGAGACATCGGACTTTGTACATTATCATGCAGCGGGAAGGTGCAATTCTCTTCACGGCTTAAGCTCATGTCGTTCAAGCAATCCAGGGTTGTCACCAGTTTACGCAAATTGCATATGTTCTTCATGTTTGAGGTCAAACTCCTTTGACCGGACCAATTCCACTACCTGCTTACACTAACAGATGTCACATGAGAATATTCTGATGCAGCCAAAATCAAGGTGTAAATATTAGTCCAAGTGATTGAGATAAAGACAGGAATATTTGATGCAGATCTCTTGGACTAATCTTTACAATTCTCCCAGGAACGATCAAACAAATTTAGAGGAATTATCACTCATGAAAAGGACTGAATATTCCGTCAGTGGTGATCTCACAGTATTAGTTCAAATCACTCATGTGTGGTTGTTGACAACTGTTCACAGATGTGGTTGTTAATTAAGCAAGCCACAGATTATGGTTGGATGAATGAGACTTAGCACCTTAAGTACATGAAAATGGCAATATTAAACTGTAGTAGTAGGAGAAGTGGGGCAATGAAAGAGAGATGCTTTTTTCATTTGAGCACCGACACAATTTTTGCAAAAATTTGCCAATTTGAAGAATAATTGATTATCTAAACCGTTGTTAAAATCCAAAACTAAAGGGGAAGCTATTGACTTGTTCACATGGTAAAAAGCACACCCCCAATGTTTTCTCCAAGCAACCTATTCAGTAGTCTAAAAGAAATGGTATTAATTTAATTAATTGCAATTTATGTCACGTTAGGCCTCCAAAGGTAAGCAGTTGGTTGTGTTTAAGATCATGGGATACTAAAGATAATGAGACATGATTCACATGAATTTAGAGCAATATAGTGCATAGAATTTGTTGGGAAAACTGCACCTAATCCTCTCTCTCATGTGGCTTAAATGCATGCATTCTGAAGGGTTGCAGTCATTTCATATCATCTTTTTTAGTGTATCTTCATTTATCCATCTTAACATTCTTAATTCAGCAGCATTCATTTTTGGACATTGGTTCTTAATTGCCCAACATTCTGAACCCTTCAAAATTGCTAGGTGCTTGTCTTATAACTGTCCTATAAAATCTTCCATTCAATGCCATGGATACTCTGGCATCACATACAACCACTTAAGCAACTTTCTACTCCAACAGTCCCGCTTTGATTATATGGACATGATTTAATTATTGCAGGTCATATTTTTTTCCGTAGAACATAAATAGAAACTGATTATTTAGTTTGATATTGAGGGATCACTACATATCAATGAAATAAAATAAGAAAGATCTAACATACCAATTACTGGTGTGTACAATGGAGAATGCAGTAGCACCTCCGGAGCTCGATACCTTGTTAGACAAAAATATGCATGCGAGTCAAGAAATGAACAGATTATCTACAAAACCACTTTAAAGAAACCCCATCTATGATAACTTACCATCTTGTAGAAACGTATTCAGCCTAGACTCCACAGTTTTAAACTAACAGATGACCAATTCATCCCCTGAAGTAACTTGCAAAAATTGCCAGCAATAGTCAAAAAGCATAAGCAAGAATTTAAGTTAACAACGGGACTCTGCCTTTATTTCCTCTTTGTAAATCTCCACGTTTTAAACCACGGAGAAGCAAACCAACATTATCATAGCCTACAGAAATATAATGAACAAATGTTAAAAACAAAAAAATGAGCCCAAGAAAGTGCTATTTTTATGAAAAAAAAGGAAGAGTTGATGAGAGAATATAAGATCAAACCTTAGTTTTTCTCCAAAGTAGAATAAGAAAGCTAGAGTAAATTGTACGTGTTGGATGTAAAACCTGAAAAGCTAATAGGTTTTATGTCACTGTACAATGACATATGTAATATGCTATTCTTTAGTTTCAGGTTTTATGCGTAGATGCTTCCATTTTAGTTAAGCGATTCAGGACAGATTTATTTGAATGGCCCAATACTATGTAGAGAATGACATGCTTTAATCTTCAGTGACAGATTCAAACTTCAAAATTAAGAAATAGACTTTTAATTAGCTAGACTTTCATCAAGAAATAGGCTGCTTTCATCAAGAAATGGGCTGCTTATTGTTTGTTATTACAAATAGGCTGACAAGCTTTAATCTTCCGCTTGATGTTATTACAGATAGGCTGCTTATTGTTTACATATAATGACCAAAAGTGGTGTGGTGCAGTTAAAAAACCAACACCTCTGCTGGCCAAATATGAAAACAGACCAAATATGAGCAAATATAAGCAATTACTTTTTTATGAACAGATCCCAAACGAAATTCAACACTGAACTTCAACCAAGCTCCAAGCAGCTACTCCTTCATCGACTATGAAATTCAATCGATCTCACCGATTAGCAATGTTGAACTGCATGATAGATAAGAAAAAATTTGATCAAAGTAGACATTGGTTCTTCAATCCTTTGCATTCAAATATAAGATCAACAAAAATTATATCATTAGCAACCATAAGAAGAAGAAAATTTACTGAGACAATGAAATGTAACCGAGTTGATGTTTCAGTTTCACCAAGTTCATCGAGGTGCTGCTCCTTCTATCAACAATGAAATTCAAACGAAGCTGCTACTATTTCACCGACAATGAAATCATGATGGTTTTACCCTGACCCAATTATATTTTTTCCTTGATCAAATGTACTTGAAGATCAAAAAAAATCAAGAATTTAAAGCTCGTTTTGTTATAACTCACCATCCATCAGTGGTGTTTGGAACATCCAAGTAAATAGTTTCAAGGGACAACTTTATCTACAAAGCAAACATATCAAATAAGAGAACTTCATAAAGGATCCCTAATTTCAAACTAATTTGACATATTAAGTCTCCAAATTCAATTAAATCATATATGTAGCATCCCAAATATGACAACATTGTAAAAATGATACATATTTTCCTTTTGGTGATACATTGTAGGAGTAAGAGTAACAAAACATTTACTTGTAATTAGTGATAAGTAATACGCATAAATTGTTTGCAGATAACATGTGTCCTAACATATTTTCTGCTTGAAATTTCATCTTGCAACATATCGTACTAATTCTAAACAATTCCTAAAATGCAATTCCATGGTAAATTGAATTAGTTCCATGTTATCGGTGCAAAATTAAAAAAATTGAAGTTGCATTTTTAAAGACGTGGAACTAATTGTATGCATGCCATGGTAAAAAATGAAGTTCCATGGAACCCAACTGTTGTATATTTTCCATGAAACCCAACTGTTCAACTAATTCTATGCATTCTAAGGTTCATAAAAATGAAGTTGCATTAGTTACATGGTAAATTGAATTAGGAACTAATTACATTTTTTAAAGATGAAATTGCAAGATGAAATTCAAATGTTAACAGATAAAATGGAACCCATAAAAATTACAGTGCGGTATGTTCCTAAGAATTGCATTTTTTAAAGATGCAAATGAAACGGATAACAGGTGTCTATAAACCCACTACACTAATTCTATGCATTCCATGGTTCAAACAAATTGCAGTGGGTTCATAAAAATTACAGATAATCATAATCAAATGACTGCATGTTGAGCACATAATTAAACAGCGTGCACATAATCAATAAGCAGATGGTACAAAAAAATTGCATGAGCGAGGGTTCAACAAATAAGCAGAGGGTTCACATAATCAATAACCAGTGAGCACGTAAACAATGGGATTCCTCATCTTCTTCTAGAGTTAAACAAATGTTTCAAAAAAATGTTTGTGGCTGAATTTAAACATAGGGTTCAAAACAATTGGGTGACCTGTTTTGCTCGCAACCTATTTCATTCTCTTCTGCGTAAGTAAAAAAATGCACCATGAGCAGCTTTCTCCTATTCTGTGCGAGAAAAAGAGAGCAATGAGCTACTTCCTCAACAAAGGAGGAAACATATTGTTACTATTTTTGGTCTAGAAAACATAATGCTTCAGCTTTAAACAATGGAGTGCCTACCTAAAATCAAAAATTTGCTTTGTTTAGATAAAAGTACTTTAAAATAAAAATGGAAAGCCTTCCTAAAATCAAAATTTTCCTAAAATCAACAATGAAAAGCCTTCCTAAAATTTGCTTTGTTCTAATCCAATCATCACATGCTAATGTATATGATTTGGTCAGATAAGGAATTCAGCCGAAAAATTAAAATCCCTTAACAAACTGAAAACTTAAGCAAACCTACAAAATTAAGCTGATGTATATGATTCGGTCCGATAAGGAATTCATTTTGATTTCATTTAATCAACTTAATAATTGTACCTCTTTAAAAATTTCTTCCTGCAACATAACCTTCCCCCATATTCAATCCATCAAAACGCCAGCATCACTGCATGAAGCATTAAAACACTTATAAATGAAAAATAAAATCCAAAACCAGAAAAATATATTTAGTGGTTAAGGTATTTACCATGTGAACGAAGAGAAATTGGGTTCCTTGAGGCGAGGCGGCGCTTGACAATTTTGTTGGCCGCATCATTCTACAAGACTCCACCCTTTTCATGGCTCCTTAGACCATTTGCAAAATCCCTAATAAAATTGGGGAAAGGGAATTAAAATTTTTACCTAAAGAGAACAAATCCCTATTTGAAACCCGTGGATCTTCTCAGACTTGGAGGGGCTCGTGACGTTCTCTTCACCCTCAGCTTGCCTTTTTCATGGCTCCTTAGAACCCATCAAATTTCGAAGCTACAAAGATCTGGGGTTAGGGAGAAGACGATGGGGAGCGGGGGCTGATGGAGACAGATGATGAGATCGGGAGCGGGGGCTTGAGGAAGAAGAGATGATTTTCCTGGCTCCTCTTCTTGCATTCCTATTCCTCCTCTTACCGTCCTCTACATGCAGATTGGTTTTTGGAGCAGGGAGGCAGAGAGGGGGCGAGAGAGGCAAATGGGTCTGCGGAGGAGTTTGGGGTTTGGGGTCAGCTGAGGAGTTTGGGTCTGATGCGTTTTTGGGGGGTTAGCTGAAGAGATTTTTTTGGATCTTAAATTTTAAACTTCAAAGTTTTCAAATTTCAAATTTTAAATTTCAAAACTCCCCCCCAGATTCCTACCAAATGTACTAGTCATCATATAAACACGTATCCAATTTCTCTTATCCAATATCTCTTATCCAATATCTTATATAACATCCCTCATTTTTATACCCTAAATACAATTCAACCTCTTATCCAATTTCTTTTATCCAATATCTCTTATCCAAAAACTCATCATAACATCCCTCATTTTTATACCCCAAATACAATTCAAACCCTTATCCAAAATCTCTTATCCAAAAACTCTTATCCAAAACCCCATGATAAGATCCCTGTTTTATAATATAGATATTAATATGTTAACACTAACTAATGCCCAACCTATAAGTTATGATATATGATTAATACATTCTCATGTGATGTATACTCATCTGCAGCATCTCTAACTTAATATATTATATAAGTGTAAAGATCAGTATAACATTTTACCCTTACAACTAACGCACATCATATAGTACACTACGTAAGAACACCCTAATGTTATTAAATACACTTACTGTTCATCCACGCATGCACTGGCAGTTCTTGCGTATGTTTCTCCATGACGTTGGCTTGCAGGCAGGTCGCTCGGCGTTAGCTGGGCGAAGGGAACGATGGGCGCAGGTCGGGGTCGAGCCAAAGCTTGCAGCTGGGCGGCGTGATGTTTGAAGAGGCGAGGTTGAGGGCCATGTGCTTGGAAATGTGATCGGAGAGGGGACGAGCTCGACGGATGAACAGGGCCGTGGGGTCTGGTAGAGGTCGGATGAGATGAGAGGGGGATGGGCGGCGATCCTGTCGATGCGGAGATGTTTATCGGAGGGGCCGTGCGGCTGGTGGAAAACGCCGACGGGTTGGTGGGTTGTGGGAAGAGCGGCGCGGCAACGGCGAACTGGGTGGCCGGCGGAAGGAGGAAGGCGACATTCGTGCGGGTGTCCGGCGACGGGGAGGGGGTTGGGTCGCTGCTCGAAAGGATGACGGGCCGTGGATATATTGAGGGGTTTGCCGGTGGGAAGAGAAGGTTGCGGGAAGGCATCGGGCGTGGGGGCTTGTCGAGAGAGGAGAGAAAACAGGGGAGATTTGGAGAGGAGATGCATGTTGCTTAGAGGGAGGTGATGGGAGACTGAGGACGGAGATCGGTCGCTGCGGGTGGGCGGTGGTGGACAGAGCGGGTGCAGGCTGGAGGTCGCCGGAGATGGAGCTTGGGCGGTGATTGTGGGGTGAGGCCGAAGTAAATGAAGGTGGGGGTTTGGTGATCGCCTGGGTTTCGAGAGGGACTGGGACGGCGACTTGGAGGCTTGGGTCGGAGGAGGGCTGGAGCTCGCAGTGAGGCTTGGACTTTATGGCTGCATCCGGTGGCAAATGGCAAGGTCGGAATGCGGACGAGGAGGAACGGAGATGGCTGTGCAGGCCGTTGGTCGAAGGAGAGGCACCACTGGCGGAGCAGCGCTTGCAGGCTCAGCGGTGATGTGCAGGCCCGGGGTGGGCCTGTCGATGGGGGGGTTCGGCGTTGATGGAGCTATCGGTGTGGCTTGAAGAAGAAGGGCCTTAGGTTTTATAGAGAGGGGAGTTAGCCTGCATGGAAATTGTAGGGGAGCGATGGATAAATGGATGGGTCTGTGGCCTGGGGTATGTAAAATGATGAAGAGAGTGTTCTCTGTATGGGTTTAATAAGAAGAATAAAAGGAAGTGGAGCATGTGTGATTGTGCGAATGATGGGGGTTGGAGATGTGGCCCACATAGGTTAATCCTAAAGAGGGGAAGGTAGTTGCCAACGGATAGGATGAGGACGTGGGGAGAGATGCGTGTACGTGGGAGAGTGCATAGGGATGGGGTTGTTAGGATATAAGCAGATAAATCGATTTTTAAATAATTATTAGACTTAAGAATTAAACGATGTAGCTTTTTAAAAATGTATTAGATATATATATTAGGATCAATTTGGATGAATAATATCGATATGATTTAACCTGTTGAGATATTTAGTTATAAAGATTAGATTGGATATTTAGGGATTAATAAAAATAGTTGGGTTTTATAGTAAGTCTAATATTAGGAATTTGTTAGGCTCTTAGCTAGGATTTAAATTCTTATTAGGGAAAATGATTTAATCAGTATATTAAACTTAGGGTTTGGGGAAAAATATTAGAAGAGATTGTTTAAGATTTGGTCTATATTTTGATTAAGATATTAACTTCATTAGGATTAGATTTGGAGGGTTAATTAAGATATGATAATTCATTCGGTTAGGGTATCTGATATATTAGGGTTAGATATAATCATTCATTCGATTAATATATTGGTTAAGATTGGATTAGCAGGATTCAAGTTAGTTAGGTTTCGTTAGATAACATATGATTAGAAAAGTTGATCATAAGATTAGGATATTCCTTTTTGACTTATTGGTTATGATAATAGATCTGGTTACGATTTGATTTAATGAATCGGTTAAATGTTTAGATCAGGATCGATTTATTTTTTAGTTTAAGATTTGATTAGTGAAAATCTATTTGGTGAATGATCACTCCATATTTTACACCTTTTTTCTGCATGTTTGCATGTCGTTTTGATCGCTCATATCGCGTTTTTCACGATTATTCGACGATATTGCGTTGCTTTTCACTATTTCTTGTTTTTGTCGTATTTCAGGAAATATGGAGCAATCTGGAGAGAATTTGAGATCAAAGGATTTGCACGCGCTTAGGAGTGTCACCCACGGCTCATTCGAGGACTTATCAGCAATACAGGATGAGCGGAAGAAGAAGGAAATCAATAGGAGCGACGAGGAGGCGAGAAGAAGAAGAAATGAGCTCAACAGCACACCACTCGGCCGAGTAAACTACCCACTCGGCCGAGCAAGAAGCCCTACTCGGCCGAACGGAACGGATACGCACACGATGTTTTTAGCGTATACTCGGCCGAGTAATGGAAGCCCACTCGGCCGAGTGAGAAAGTTCACTCGCCCGAGTGGTACAGGGAATTCGTCCAGAGAAAGGCCCAAGTTACTAGAATTTTCAGAGATCCTGAGGACGCCCACTCAGCCGAGCATGAATGCTCACTCGGCCGAGTGAAGAAGTCCACTCGACCGAGCCACCCCCGAAGACGGACCCTGAAAACCCCGAAGTTACTGTTTTTCTGCAGGGTTTGTCACTCGGCCGAGTGACAAGGGTGATTCGGCCGAGTGACCCTCTTCGCCTGCTGTTAGGGCTGCGAATTCTGGGCTGCGCAGGGGCAGTTTGGTCACGATTTTCTGGATGATTTTAGAGGATATTTAAACCCTGTTTTTGCCCTAGTTTAGGAGAGACTTGAAATATATTTTTTAGACTTCCTTTTAGGATTTTGACGGCTACTCTTTTGTGAAATCTCAGCTGGAGATCGTTGGCTTCAACATTGGTTTGTCTATTCTTATTAAAAACTCAATTTTTATGCATTATTTCTCTTTTGCAATGAATTGTGCCGCGATTATGGTTATTATTTCTGAGGTTTACATGATGCATAGTGAGTAGTGCCGTCGTTCTAGGGCATGTGGATGAACCATATGGACCCTATCTCCGAATTGTAATGAATTTGTAGATTTGTTGCTAGAATTGATAATGGTTAGGTTGTGATTGATTGATTACGGGTAGCTAGGAATTCATATTGATTGGGATTTGCAAGAGATTGGATCCCAATTGATAGGAAGGCCTAGATATTCGATTTAGATTGACAATTGGATTTCTCTAAATTTGGTTTACAAGAGATTGGACCAAAGCTAGGATTTTTAATTGTGAATCTATACTAATATTCGTTTGCAAGAGATTGGACGAATAAGAACTAACATAAGCTAGGTCGTAGCTCGAGTTTCCACGAGAGTGGGCTCGAGATACGATTGAACAATGATGTCGTTCTTCACGCTAGCGGTTTAGGCTAGGGTTTGCACGAGAGTGGGCCCTATCCTAGGTTTGCTATAGACCGGCAATAGTGCGAGATCGTGAGCTTGGTTCTACATTAAGTTGCGACTAGTTCACCTATATTCAAGCTTAGCAACAATGAAATTTATGAATCACAAGGATGAGAGACAGTCCGTAGTGGGGATTTCCTATCTCTAGACGCTTTTTATATTGATATTTTCTTGATACTTGAACGATTGTGACTATTACACCGAACTATTCTTGTTCTCTTGATAGCTAGGTGATTTGAATAAGGCACGGTCATTTGTCCTCCCTGAGTTCGATACCCGCTCGCCGCTACACCGTGCGCTTACGGTGAAACTACAAGTCGTTTTTCGGCTATACATCCGGACGCGATCAAGTTTTTTGTGCCGTTGCCAGGGAGGCGACAGTGTTTTATTTTCTTTACTTAGTTATTTCTTTTTGTTTTTATTATTTTTATCTTTTTACTCCTCTATCGTGCTAACAATTCCATCGAAGCTCTATTTTTCTGTGGATGTACACGAGATCAGCGGCGAATCCAGATGATATATTATTTGATCCAGAGATCGAACGTACCGAAAGGAGGTGTAGATCCGAGAAGAGACTTAACATAGAGGACGATTGTATGAACCGACCGAAGACACCGGAAGAATTAGCAGCACACATGGCGAGGATAATATCTATCAGAGATAGGCTTCAGCCTAAGACTACCTCCACTACTTCTTCCATCGATATACCGGAGTTGGTGGCGGATAAGAATTTCGAGCTCAAAACGGGACTAGTGGTCTTAATGCAACAAGACCCATTCCATGGGAACTCCCATGAGAATCCACATTATCATCTTCAGCTATTCTTATCCAAGTGCGCCACCTTTCAAATGTCGGGTGTTTCCGACGATGCTATCCGACTGCGACTCTTCCCCTTTACCCTCAGAGACAAGGCTCTATATTGGTTGAGGACACAAGCGGAGGGAATCTTTACTACGTGGGATGAGTTGGCTAGTTCTTTTGTTGATAAATTCTACCCACCATCCAAGACAGTAAAGATAAGGAGCTCACTCATGTCCTTCAAGCAAAGACCACATGAGACTCTATACGAGGCATGGGAGCGCTTTAAAGACCTCCAATATCAGTGCCCACATCACAGCATTGAAGCATGGGAGCTAGTACATAGCTTTTACAATGGACTCCAACCGGGCACTAAGCAAATCATAGATGCAACCGCCAACGGAGCCATTCTATCCAAGACACCGGATGAAGCTACGGCCCTATTAGAAGGATGGCCTCTAATAATCAACAATGGGGTGACGAGCGAGGGCAATCTTCTACCTCCTTGAAGCCAACACGCATATATGAGGCCAAGGCCGTAGCGGAGCTTTCTACGAAGTTCGACTCTCTCCACAAGGTCGTGGAGAGATTGGAGAAGTTGATCATCGAACCGCATGGAGCTCCTGCCACATCTATGCCGGGAGGCAATATGAGCGATTGGCAAGACCAATCTCAAGCTATGTTCATTGGAGGAGAGCACGAAGAGGGTGCTATATGGCAAATCCAATATGTAGCGGGGAACACCGGTTATTGGGCCAACCCGGCCACAAGGAATCATCCAGGATTTTCATATTCGAATAATGAGGGAGCTCTAAACCCGCCACCGCAACAACCTCAAGCTAGGCCCCCACCTCCACAAGCTCAATACCAACCGAGGGGGCCACCACAACAAAGCTACCCGCCTAGGCAATAAGCGGGACCATATAGGCCGCCGGGTTATAACCAAGGTTGGACAGCTCCAACCCCACCACAAGCACAACCAAGATTGGATCATGAAGCTAGGGTGGAGGAATTCATGGCGGAGCAAAGAAAATAAATGCTAGATTGACGGCACAACAAGACTCGCTCAATACCGTCGTTGCACAACTAGGAGAGCAACTTGTGTTGCTTAACAAAAACACTCAACAATTGCCGCTCAACTGGAGCCCAATCCACGGAGCAATACTGTAACAACTGGTTTTCATGTATTTGGATTTATTATAATATAATATATGTTTTGATGGATTTTCTCCTTTTGTGTGGTTTTCGTCTCCGTAATTTTCATTTTCGATCGTTTCGTCGTGTTTTCTCGTTTCTTCCTTAGGATCGTCGATTTCGGAGCAAGTCATTTGTGACGGGCTTCATAACAGTCGTATCTTACTATTAGATCAAGCCTAGGAGTCTTAGGAATCGATCTCGGGGCTCCGCGCTCCGTATCGGAACTTTTGGTGCACGTTAGCCGGTGTAAGAAGGGGCACCGACCGACTAGATGACGATCCAGTCGGTCGGCAATCCTTCTTGGACCGACTAGTTGGCTTTCTAAATTATTCAGGAGTTACTGTTTATCGTTAGTCGGTCTAAGAACGTTGGTTGACCGACTAGGTTGCAAACTAGTCGGTTGGCAATGCTTCTTTAACCGACTAACACATCATCTAATTTTTGGTATCAATACTGTTCACTCTTAGTCGGTCTACGTTCATCTCTCGACCGACTAGTTGTCAAACTAGTCAGTCAGTATTTGTTCATCGACCGACTAAATCCAAATCCTATTTTCGTTCAGAAGTTACTGTTTACACTTAGTCGGTCTGCGTTGGTCGACCGACCGACTAGTTGCCAAACTAGTCGGTCAGTGGTTGCTCTTTGACCGACTAGTCTGTGTTAAAACCCTAATTTCTGGGCAGCCGCCAGCCCAACCTATTTATACCCCTCCCAAACATTTTCTTCTTCCTCCACTCGACCCAAAACCCTAGTTTCTCCCCCATTGAGCCCCCTTCTTCCCCAAACCCTTATTCCTTCATTCCAAGCCCAAGATCCATCATCCAAACCCTCCATCAACTCATTCTACCTCTCATCTTCCCCAAAATCTCATCAAATCCCCAAAATCCCCCAAAACCCCTAGTTTCCCCAAACTTCTCCATTGGTTTCCAGATCTGGTTCCTAGGTTCTCCGGAGTGTTTCTTCCGCCTCCTCTCGGTAAGAAATCGATCTCTGGATGTTTTCATAACCTATTTGTATTTTTATGAAACCCTAATGAATGAATGTTGTTTTGATGATTGTTTCCCCATAACAGCGATTTCCCCGTAGATTAGCATCCGCGAGACGAACCTTCGTGATCGTCATCCCCGGTGCTAGGCAAGTGAAACTTGCCACTTAGGGTTTAGGCCATGTTTTAGGCCATTTTGCTTGTTGTAGGCGTAAAAGAGGCTAGGCGACGAAATGATACTCGCCTAGGCGCAAAAGTTAGGAACTAGCTTGACAACGAAGCTAGATCCGACATATATCATGCTGCACAATTACCATGTCATGTTTAAATTCCATTAACGGTACGCAAATTAATTGTCATGTCATTGCATTCTTTAAGTGATTCCGTGATTGCGTAGCATCGCTACAATACTTGTGTTTCTTGGCTCGTGACCAGAAGTGAGCATAATGAGTTGCTAACCCCAACGCTCGATATTGAATTGTGAACTTGGAAAACAAGCTCCCGTGCGGGGCAACCCTGGCTCACTTGCTGGGCTCATGTACAGGGACCCTGGCTTGTTTACGTGTGGGATGGGGTAAGAGTTAAGCGGTCATTCAACTGGGGGTCTGCCTGATCAGCAACTGCAGTTGTAAGGCGTAAACTCTGGGGTGGGTAGTGTTTAGTGCCGATCAGCGTGAATGTTGTACCATTCAGCTGAAGGGCGTAAACATCTGCAAACAACAGTGAAACGTGAATAGTGAATTGATTGAGATTGTTAGTATCTTGGCTACTCTTGTCTTGTCCCGATACTTGTTCTCTTGTACTTACTGTTCACCATGTCTTAATTGTGCACTCATGTTATAACTGCCATGTCATGCATACTAAAACTGCTAGGTTGCTAGTTGCCTTACGTTCAGTTTCCTTGCCCAAGTCTTTTAGACTTGCTGACATGTGCCCCTTTACTCTTTTGGGTGACACATGTTAGATCCTGAGCCTGAGTACCTTATTGAGGACGAGGTGTTTGCTGACGCCGAGCCCGAGCTTGTGTTTGACAGGGAGTACGTGGACACTGGGGACCAGTCCTAGTGTCTTCATTGTGTTTTCCTTTGTTTAGACTGATGTTTTGTTGTCGGTGCGTAGCACCTATACTTGTGACGTTGTTGCTTTTGTTGGCCTTGTTCTGGGCCTTAGACTCTTTCTTTTAGCCTGGTGGCTTTTCTGGATGTTGAACTTATTTTTCATGTTGGACAATTTGCGAGATATGAGATTTTATTTCAGTCTCTCCTTGTGTTGTTATTATTGTTCCGTTGTGGTTACAGGGACCTGCTTATGTTTTATTGACGCTTATCGGGTTTGGGGCTTCACAGCTCCACTCTCGTGCAGACCTTTTCACGTCTCGCCTCCATTTTAGGGAAGCGGGGCGTGACAGGTTTTGTTGGTGGCCCATGCAGGTCCTTCTGTAACTGCGATTTTTGGAATGACGATAATAATATTAGAATGTCCAATAAACTAAGTTTGACATCCGAGTCATAAGCTATGAGTCTAATCTGCTTCGTTTTCTGTGTCACTAGATGGCAGGAAGACGATTCACCCGTGGTGGGGGTAGTGGTGCGCTCCCTCATGATGAGGAGCCTGAGCGGGAACCCACCAACGGTGAGATGATGCGGATGATGCTCCAGATGATGCAAGTGCAGCAGGGCGTGCTCCTGCAAGTCCAGGATGCTCCACTTGCTCGAGCTGCCCGGGCTCTTCCGGATGCCCCTCGCTCTGAGCCGGGAGCGAAGCAATTTCGGGAGCTGGGTCCCGCATATTTTGATGGGTCTGAGGGTCCTCTGGCTGCCGATGAGTGGATTCGGAACATCGAGGACAATCTGAAGATGGCCAAGATCACCCCGGCTGGATGGGTTGATTTGGCGAAGAGGCAACTCAAGGATAATGCTCGGAATTGGTAGGATGCGGAAGAGAAGATGCTGGTGGAGCCGATAACTTGGGCTACCTTTAAGTCCAGGTTTGATGAGGAGTTCTTTCCGAAGGCTGTGAAGAAGGAGTTGCTGCAGCGCTTCATTGATCTGAAGCAAGGGAGCTTGACGGTGGACCAGTACCACCAAGAGTTCACTAGGCTGAGCCGGTTCACACCGAAGATGGTGCAGGATGCGGATGAGAGGGCTCAGAGGTTCCTGCAGGGACTTGCTTTGGAGCTCCAGAGTTTTGTGTCTTCCTCCGATCTGGACTCTTATCAGAAGGTTTTGGTCGCTGCCAGGAGGCAGGAGCTGAACCTGAGTCAGAGGAGGGGGTCTATTGTTGGTGCTGGGAAGAAGCCTATGGAGCAGGCCAGAGCGGTGGTTAGGCCTGGTTTCAAGCCTAATCAGCCAGCTCAGTTTAAGAGGCCAGGAGGGCCTATTCTGAAGACTTGCCATTTCTGCGGCAAGCCTGGCCACATCAAGGATCAGTGTCGGAAGTTTTTGGGCCAGTGTCTGGTTTGTGGTGATGCTTCCCATGTCGCAAGGGATTGTCGGCATGCGGGTCCGCTGCGGAGGGCACCTGTTGCAGCGCAGCCGTTGCAGCAGCGAGCGTCTGTTCCTGCTGGTCGTGGAGCAGCTCTTGTTCCGCAGAGGCAGGCTTTTCAGCAGGCTGTTCCGCCGAGGAGGCAGGCCTTTCTGATGACCGCTGTGGAGAGCGAGGCTGTGGATGAGGTTATCGTAGGTAATCCTCAATCTAGCTGTTACTTTCCTAGCTGGTCTGATTGTTAGATTGTGTTGTTTGCTTGAACATGGTTGTTTGTTAGACTAGGGTTTGATTGTTAATTGCTTGTTAGGTGTGGTTTTGGTGTGCACATTTCCTGCACGAGTCCTCTTTGACTCTGGTGCATCGATGTGCATTATTTCTCGGAGCTTCGTGGAGAGGCATTCCTTGTCAACGTCCCCTCTTCCCAAGAGTTGGAATATCGTTACAGGGAATGGCGTGGTCTCGGTGCATCGTGGTTGCAATTCTTGCTCGTTGGTGGTCTGTGGACATGAGCTTTTCGCTGATTTCATTGTCAACGACATCATCAACTATGATGCAGTTCTTGGGATGGACTGGCTTGCGAGCTTCTATGCTACGATTGACTGCAGGAGAAAGAAGGTGGTGTTCGAGATTCCCGGACATCCTGTATTCGAGTTCAGTCGTGGTAGCAGTTCGCTTGGTCCTGTCAGATTTCGGGCCAGGCCGGTGGAGGTTGTGGCTATGCTGATGGAGCTGGAGTGGCCAGCTGTAGTGCGTGATTTTGGCGACGTCTTCCCTGAGGAGATGTCTGGTTTGCCACCTGATCGAGCTTTAGAATTTTCTATCGATCTTATTCCAGGTGCGCAGCCGATTTCGAAGGCGCCGTATCGTATGGCACCCGCTGAGTTGGAGGAGTTGCGGAAGTAGTTGGATGAGCTCATGCAGAAGGGTTATATCAATCCCAGTGTGTCTCCGTGGGGAGCACCGGTGCTGCTGGTGAAGAAGAAGGATGGTTCGCGTCGCATGTGCGTGGACTATCGGGAGTTGAATACGGTGACCATTAAGAATAAATACATGTTGCCTCGCATCGATGATATTTTTGATCAGCTTGGAGGTTCGAGGGTGTTTTCTAAATTGGATTTGAGGAGTGGTTACCATCAGTTGAAGGTGAAGAAGGGAGATGTTCTGAAGACAGCGTTCAGGACGAAGTATGGGCACTATGAGTTTGTGGTTATGCCTTTCGGCGTAACTAACACGCCCGCAGTTTTCATGAATCTGATGAACCTGATTTTCTACGACTTTTTGGATAAGTTTGTTGTTATCTTTATTGACGACATTCTGATCTATTCGAAGTCGGAGGAAGAGCATGCCTCGCACTTGAGGACGGTATTGGAGATCTTGAGGAAGCATCGTCTGTATGCTAAGTTTTCGAAGTGCGAGTTTTGGCTAGATAGAGTTGCTTTTCTCGGGCATGTGGTGACTGGAGATGGTATTTCAGTGGATCCCGAGAAGATTAGGGCCATCAGAGAGTGGCCTGTTCCATCGTCTGCGTCTGAGATTCGGAGTTTCCTTGGACTTGCTGGTTACTATCGGTGATTCATTAAGGACTTTTCCTGTATTGCTGAGCCGATGACCAGGTTGACGCGGAAGGATGTACCTTTTGTTTGGTCGGGTGATTGTGAGAGTGCTTTTGGTATTCTGAAGGAGAGGTTGACGACTGCCCCTATTCTTGTTGTGCCTGATCGCAGCGGTGGATTTGAGATCTTTTGCGATGCTTCTGGCAAGGGTCTCGGTTGTGTGTTGCATCAGCACGGACATGTTGTGGCGTATGCGTCTCGTCAGCTTAAGGTTCATGAGAAGAATTACCCGACGCATGATTTGGAGTTGGCTGCCGTTGTGTTTGCTCTTAAGATTTGGAGGCACTTCCTGCTGAGTGAGAAAGTGAAGATTTTCACCGATCACAAAAGCTTGAAGTATATTTTTACTCAGAAGGAGCTCAACATGCGACAACGTCGATGGTTGGAGCTCATGGCAGATTATGAGATTGATTTGCAGTTTCACCCTGGCAAGGTGAATGTGGTTCCTGATGCACTGAGTAGGCTTCCAGCGGTGATGATTTTGACCTCGCAGTGGAGATTGCAGCAGGATTTTTGCGGGTCTGGTGTTGAGATTGTTCTTCCTGGGGAGGCTTCATCGTTGATATACATGCAGGTACAGTCAACGATCGTGGATTGGATTAAGGCTGGCCAGGCTGAGGATCCGAAGCAGGTGAGGATTCGGGAGCAGGTGGAAGCCGGTCTGCGGACTGACTTTTTGATTCATGAGGATGGCTCGTTGAGGTTTGGAGCCAGGTTGTGTGTGCCGGCTGGAGATATTAGAGAGGAGTTGATGGTGGAGGCACACAGTTCGCCGTATTATGTGCATCCTGGTGGCACCAAGATATACCAGGATCTTCGTCTGAATTATTGGTGGCATGGTATGAAGAGGAGTGTGGCTCGGAGTGTAGCCAAGTGCTTGGGTTGCCAGCAAGTGAAGGCGGAGCATCAGCGTACGGCCGGGTTGCTACAACCGCTTCCGATTCCGGAGTGGAAATGGCAACACATCACTATGGATTTCGTGAATGGACTACCTCGGAGTCCGAAGCAGAATGACGCGATTTGGGTGATCGTAGATCGATTGACCAAATCTGCGCACTTTATTCCGTTCCGAGTGGGACAGTCCACTGAGGCGCTAGCAAGGAGATATATGGAGGTAAAATTATTTTACTCTCCGTTTTTATTTCCTTTTTCCTAGTTTGGATAGTGATGTAACGTGAATCGTGCAGGAGGTTGTGCGACTTCATGGAGTCCCCGTGAGTATCGTGTCAGACAGAGACACGAGGTTCACATCTCAGTTCTGGCAGAGTTTGCAGAAGAGTTTGGGTACGCGTCTGAGTTTCAGCACGGCGTACCATCCGCAGACGGATGGCCAGTCCGAGAGGACGATTCAGATTTTGGAAGACATGCTGAAGGCATGCATGTTGGATTTCAAGGGTTCGTGGGAGGACCATCTACATCTGGTAGAGTTTTCTTACAACAACAGCTTCCAGGCGAGTATTGGCATGGCGCCTTTCGCCGCTCTTTATGGGAGGAAATGTCGATCGCCATTGAGTTGGGATGACGTTGGTGATCAGGAGTTGTTGGGACCTGAGATGATCGTGGAGGCCGTGGATATCGTCAGGAATATTCGGGAGAGGTTGAGGATTGCTCAGGACCGTTTTAAGCATTGGGCGGATGCTAAACGTCGTCCTTTGGATTTTCAGCCGGGTGACCATGTGTTTTTGAGGATTTCCCCGAATCGTGGTGTGATTCGTTTTGGGAAGCGAGGGAAGTTGAGCCCGCGATACATTGGACCGTTTGACATTTTGGAGAGGGTTGGCGAGGTAGCTTATCGATTGGCCTTGCCGCCATCTTTGGAAGGAGTTCACAATGTTTTCCATGTGTCGCAGCTTCGTCGATACATTAGCGATCCATCTCATGCTGTGGATTTTTCGGAGATTACCGTTCGCCCCGATTTGACGTATGACCAGCATCCCGTGCAGATTCTGGACAGGCGTCAGAAATTGCTTCGGAACAAGATTGTCAATCTTGTGAGGGTGATGTGGCGACACTGCTCACCTGGAGAGTCTACTTGGGAGAATGAGGATGAGATGCGAGAGCGTTTCCCACTTTTGTTTCCGGACACGTGAGTGTTTGGAAATTCCGAGAACGGAATTTTTCTTAAGTTGGGGAGGATGTAACGACTGATTTTCATGTATTTGGATTTATTATAATATAATATATGTTTTGATGGATTTTCTCCTTTTGTGTGGTTTTCGTCTCCGTAATTTTCATTTTCGATCGTTTCGTCGTGTTTTCTCGTTTCTTCCTTAGGATCGTCGATTTCGGAGCAAGTCATTCGTGACGGGCTTCATAACAGTCGTATCTTACTATTAGATCAAGCCTAGGAGTCTTAGGAATCGATCCCGGGGCTCCGCGCTCCGTATCGGAACTTTTGGTGCCCGTTAGCCGGTGTAAGAAGGGGCACCGACCGACTAGATGACGATCCAGTCGGTCGGCAATCCTTCTTGGACCGACTAGTTGGCTTTCTAAATTATTCAGGAGTTACTGTTTATCGTTAGTCGGTCTAAGAACGTTGGTTGACCGACTAGGTTGCAAACTAGTCGGTCGGCAATGCTTCTTTAACCGACTAACACATCATCTAATTTTTGGTATCAATACTGTTCACTCTTAGTCAGTCTACGTTCATCTCTCGACCGACTAGTTGTCAAACTAGTCGGTCAGTATTTGTTCATCGACCGACTAAATCCAAATCCTATTTTCGTTCAGAAGTTACTGTTTACACTTAGTCGGTCTGCGTTGGTCGACCGACCGACTAGTTGCCAAACTAGTCGATCAGTGGTTGCTCTTTGACCGACTAGTCTGTGTTAAAACCCTAATTTCTAAGCAGCCGCCAGCCCAACCTATTTATACCCCTCCCAAACATTTTCTTCTTCCTCCACTCGACCCAAAACCCTAGTTTCTCCCCCATTGAGCCCCCTTCTTCCCCAAACCCTTATTCCTTCATTCCAAGCCCAAGATCCATCATCCAAACCCTCCATCAACTCATTCTACCTCTCATCTTCCCCAAAATCTCATCAAATCCCCAAAATCCCCCAAAACCCCTAGTTTCCCCAAACTTCTCCATTGGTTTCCAGATCTGGTTCCTAGGTTCTCCGGAGTGTTTCTTCCGCCTCCTCTCGGTAAGAAATCGATCTCTGGATGTTTTCATAACCTATTTGTATTTTTATGAAACCCTAATGAATGAATGTTGTTTTGATGATTGTTTCCCCATAACAGCGATTTCCCCGTAGATTAGCATCCGCGAGACGAACCTTCGTGATCGTCATCCCCGGTGCTAGGCAAGTGAAACTTGCCACTTAGGGTTTAGGCCATGTTTTAGGCCATTTTGCTTGTTGTAGGCGTAAAAGAGGCTAGGCGACGAAATGATACTCGCCTAGGCGCAAAAGTTAGGAACTAGCTTGACAACGAAGCTAGATCCGACATATATCATGCTGCACAATTACCATGTCATGTTTAAATTCCATTAACGGTACGCAAATTAATTGTCATGTCATTGCATTCTTTAAGTGATCCCGTGATTGCGTAGCATCGCTACAATACTTGTGTTTCCTGGCTCGTGACCAGAAGCGAGCATAATGAGTTGCTAACCCCAACGCTCGATATTGAATTGTGAACTTGGAAAACAAGCTCCCGTGCGGGGCAACCCTGGCTCACTTGCTGGGCTCATGTACAGGGACCCTGGCTTGTTTACGTGTGGGATGGGGTAAGAGTTAAGCGGTCATTCAACTGGGGGTCTGCCTGATCAGCAACTGCAGTTGTAAGGCGTAAACTCTGGGGTGGGGTAGTGTTTAGTGCCGATCAGCGTGAATGTTGTACCATTCAGCTGAAGGGCGTAAACATCTGCAAACAACAGTGAAACGTGAATAGTGAATTGATTGAGATTGTTAGTATCTTGGCTACTCTTGTCTTGTCCCGATACTTGTTCTCTTGTACTTACTGTTCACCATGTCTTAATTGTGCACTCATGTTATAACTGCCATGTCATGCATACTAAAACTGCTAGGTTGCTAGTTGCCTTACTTTCAGTTTCCTTACCCAAGTCTTTTAGACTTGCTGACATGTGCCCCTTTACTCTTTTGGGTGACACATGTTAGATCCTGAGCCTGAGTACCTTATTGAGGACGAGGTGTTTGCTGACGCCAAGCCCGAGCTTGTGTTTGACGGGGAGTACGTGGACACTGGGGACCAGTCCTAGTGTCTTCATTGTGTTTTCCTTTGTTTAGACTGCTGTTTTGTTGTCGGTGCGTAGCACCTATACTTGTGACGTTGTTGCTTTTGTTGGCCTTGTTCTGGGCCTTAGACTCTTTCTTTTAGCCTGGTGGCTTTTCTGGATGTTGAACTTATTTTTCATGTTGGACAATTTGCGAGATATGAGATTTTATTTCAGTCTCTCCTTGTGTTGTTATTGTTGTTCTGTTGTGGTTACAGGGACCTGCTTATGTTTTATTGACGCTTATCGGGTTTGGGGCTTCACAGCTCCACTCTCGTGCGGACCTTTTCACGTCTCGCCTCCATTTTAGGGAAGTGGGGCGTGACAAATACCGGCCATATAAATGCGGTGGTGGCAGTTACTACTAAGGGCGGGAAGGATACCACTCCCGCCATGGTCCAAACCAAGGAGCCCGTGGAAGAGATTTTGGACGACAAAGGGCCGACTATTGAGGAGGAGAGCACAAAAGAGCCGCTAGAAGGTGGAAATTCTGAAGTTAAGAAGCCAAATGAGGAGCGCATCTACATGCCACCGGTGCCCTTTCCACAACGGTTGGCAAGAGCCAAGATTGAAAAGCGGCTCGCCAAGTTCCTTGAATACTTGAGGGGAGTAAGCCTCAAAATACCTTTCTTGGATGCTATCGTAGAGATCCCGTCATATGCCAAGTTCTTGAAGGACTTAATATCGGGAAAGAAAAGGAAGGATAAAATAATGCTTGCCAAGCAAGGAACTTGGTTCACCCGGAGGGAAAAGGAGCTTACTAAATTCAAGGATCACGGGAGCTTTCGCGTCCCATGCACACTTGGAGGAGTCCCACTACAAAAGTCTTTGGTAGACTTGGGAGCAAGTGTGAGCCTAATGTCCCTTAGCATGTTTCGAAAACTGAATACGGTGACCGACTTGAAGCCAACAGACATGAGAATACAACTTGTGGATGGTCGGAATACTAGGCCGATGGGAATTGCGGAGGACATACCGCTCCAAGTACCTGGAGGAATATGCTTGCCGTGAGACTTCGTCATTATGGACATCAAGGAGGAGGGCGACACTTCACTTATACTCGGACGCCCCTTCTTAGCCACCGCCGACGTGATAGTCGACGTGAGAGAGGGTACTTTATCTTTGAATGTAGGAAACATCGAGGTTGAGTTCAATATCCCTAAAGTATATGAAGCATATGCCCAACCAAGAGGAGTTGGATTATGTGGACCTCCTTGACGAGGTCATCGATGAAGCCATTCCACATTCTATTGGCGCTCTACATGATGACGGCCTTGAAGAAAGCCAAACTTCTAGCATTGGAGAAAAGTTGGAGGACCCCCCGGATAGCTCTATGGCCGACGACAAAGACGACGCTGATGTCGCGAGGATTAGGGAGCTATGCAAGCTCGCATAGCTCCCCGGCCAACAATTCAAAGAAAGCTCTGTCGGATAAAAGGTTGGTGTCACCGGTGAAGAAGAAGATTGGTACTATCTCAAGCTTGGGGGACTTATCCCCCAACTCTACCCATGATGAGGGGACGTCAAGGAAAGCCCACGAGCATCAACATCCAAATCCAAGTGGCCTTCCCGGTAAATTTGACAGGCGCATCTCGCACGTGCCCAATATCACGCACTAAACGAAAATCATAAGGGGTCGAGCTCATGACCTTAAACGAGCGCTTGTCAGGAGGCAACCCGACGGTTTTATATCATTCCTAGTTGATTTTTATTTTTATTTTAGATTTTTCTTAGTGTTTAGAGTCTAGCGTCTATGAAAATCGTAACAACGGGCTCTATTTTTAATGATAGGAGATGGAGAACGAGAAATCATTCATATGGAGGATAGCCATGGCAAGGGAGATCGCTCCAGGAATGCACTCAGGCCCCAGGAGAAGGAAGAGACTGACGGGAGGAAGAAAAATAGAGAGTGGCGTGAAAACAGAGAGCTGTTGCAGAAAACAGAAGCCACTCGGCCGAGTGACATATGTCACTCGGCCGAGCAAAGACTCTACTCAGTCGAGTAGAGTACCGATCAAGGAAGATCCTACAGACCAACTCTCTGTTATTTTCTACGATTTACAGTATAATTTGCCACTCGGCCGAGTGAATCAGATACCCTCCACGCTCTAAAAATTGCTGAGTGGCCTTGCCACTCAGCCGAGTGGAAATTGTCCATTCGGCTGAGTGGGAAAAGCTACTCGGCCGAGTCGTAAGTTGTGGGAGTTTTTTCGGAAAAAAATTTCGACGTCCCACTCGACGAGTAACCTCGTCACTCGGCCGAGTCGTACATCTCTATATATAAGCGTCGGCGCTGCGCGAATTCCCAAAAACCCAAAATCCCCCAATTCATTCGCCCGAGCCCGAATCGCTTCGACTCCCACACCCCGCGCCCCCTACTCCCTCCCCCGAGCACTGCGCCGCCGTCGACCGACGACCCCCCGCCGGTCTTCGCCGACGCCCCACCGCCGCTCTTCGCCAGCGCCGCCCCAATTGCCGCCAGCTCGCCGTTCTTCCCCTATTCCGCCCCAAAACACCTATTTCTTCTCCATTCTCCAATCCGTATGCCCATTGTGCCCCATATCCCAATTAATTCCTATATACATCTATTATCCCCAATCTCCCCCCATATTTATTGATATACATCGCTGATTTCATTGTTTGTGTTTCAGGTTAGTTTGGGGGAGCTTTGGGGAGATTCTAGACGCACTCAGAGCTTCACGGAGGAGGCGTTTCTTTGCACACTTCCATTATTTGCTCTCGCGTCATGCTCAGGTATATTCGTTTCATTCTATAGCACGTCGCATTTTCATTTGGGAGGGCACGTCTCACGGCACACATGCCGCCTTGCCTTAGTCCACGCACTCGGGAGCCCGCTTCCAAGCGGAAGAAGTCAGGTGATCTTGGCTCCTCTTCCGCTAGGGCAGACTCCCCTCCACCTAGCCCACCACCACCCACACAGCCGCCTCCTACCGCACCCATTCCACCACCTGCACAGCCCGTCCCCGCTATCGATGCGATGGGGATTACGTTCAGGGATGACGCACACCGTGCCAGATTTGATCGTATCTCCCACAGCTCGATTGTACCCTCTAGGTTCGTGCACCTAGCTGACTTTGACCGCCTAGGGGTACTCGAGGGGCTGCTCACATTGTACGACAACGTGGGATGGCGTGACTTTTTGTCAGTGTCGACGGACACTTATACCCGCCCGACACTAGAGGTCCTTAGTTCTATTTCCCGGACCCCTGGGGGATGCTCCTTTCGACTGATGGATCAAGAGTGTGAGGTCACTCTCGACATGCTTAGAGTGTTCTTCCCGTGGCCCGCTGTACCGATCCCAGACCGAGCTTACGCTCCCACGCACATCCCACTCCCGTCGTTTGACACGCACGCCTTTTGGACTCGGATCACGGGATCACCACTCACCTTTGACCCTAGTAGGGCCAATGCATCTGACATCATTCACCCCTGCCTCTGTATTGCACAGCGTCTTATGGCGACCATAATTCTTGCGAGGTACGAGCCCGGGACACTGTCGACGCCAGAGCTCTACATGCTCTATGCGATGACACGACCTAGGGTTTTCGATAGGGGTAGTGACGTTCTAGTCCCCGCTGTCGAGATTGACATTGCCAGTTGGTACATCGACCGCATCGTTATTTCTGTCGGTGCTCGGACGCCTATTTGCTGCGGCAATCTGATTACCCTCTTGGCCCTTATGACCGACGTCGACCTACCTGCTGACTTGCTTCGGCCATCAGGCCCCACTTCACTTTCGATAGACATTATGGCCCGGATGAGGATGATGCGTTCTCATGGTCGTCAGCACTGGGTGTGGCTCCACGATCCTTTCACTGCAGACTACATGATTCTGTCGAGCCCTGCTCGGACGCATATTGGACCCGCGGGCGGAGAGTGGATTCCAGCGATGGATCTCCTTATCACCACCACATACGTGCTAGAGCCTGAGGGTGCTCGGCAGGAGCCCCTCCTTCCACCACTTGACCCCGTGATCCCTCAGCCTGCCCTTGCTTCGTCTGCACCTCCTGACACCTCTGTCCACACTTCTGTTAGTGTCGGGAGCACTTCAGCTGATCCACCCACACCACCACTACCACTGTGCCCATTTCGATAGACCCCATCACCACCATGAGCCCCGAGCGTCCACCCACCATTTCAGAGAGCGGCGAGACCTCCTTTACCGCCGCAGTGGCGGCACTGTCCTCACTTTTGTTCTCGACTACTGGGGAGTCACTTTTTGTGCCCTTCACGGCCTCCCCAGCCGTTGACATGTCTGTCTCCACTGCTGATGTTTTCTCTGAGAGCGTCGTGACGTCTGTCCCCATGTCAGTGTCACTGACCTCTCTGCCCGCCTCGCCGTCTGTTTTCACTTCCGTTTCAACTGCCGCTCCATCCTCGTCTACTCTTCTACTTCTCAGCCTCCCACGGAGGCTGGGCATCACTTAGCGAGCACAGCACCCCAGGACCACCCCATAGCTGTACCTATTCTTTACGGTGGCCGTGTGAGACAGCCCCGTTCTTCACTTGTTCGACCTGTTCGACCCTCTGCTCCACCTCCCCCCGACACCCTTATTCAGAGCATCCGTGCTCTTGAGGGGGCAGTTAGTGGACTCAGAGGAGATTTTAGGGCTCTCTCCACCACCGTCAGTGCTGTCCAGACCCGCGTCGCTATACTTCCTAGTATTCAGGATTGCCTGAATCAGATCCTTGCACGCCTGCCTCAGCCACCCACACCCACCCAGCAGCCACCACGCCCGCCACCACCTCCTCCACAGGACGGTGCTGGCCCAGCACCACCCCCTAGGCACACACTGGATGCCTTCCATATTTTTGATGTTGTTTCGCTGATGTTTTGAGCCTGCTGATTTTGCACCCCTCCTCCACACACTGTTTTGGTCCCTTTTGGTCATATCTGTCTATATCTTTTTGGGAGAGAGGGAGTAATTTTTGGGAACACTCATATCTGCACTATTTTGATCTCCGCATGTATCACCTGCATTCTCATATCATTTTCTTTTATTTTTCCCATCATGCATGCATCCTCACCCTCCCCACCCATATTTTGTCTCTCGGTGTGCCACACTTCACACATTGAGGGAACTGTGCACTTTAGCATGGGGGAGTGAGTTCTCACACTTTTCATTTTTTGTCGCATTTTATTTTATTTTCTCACATTTCTTCGTTTTTACGCCTTTTTCACCCACTTTTTCTTTTTTTATCATGCATCACGTTTTTTTTATTATTTCTCGAGTGTGCTGCATTGTACAGTAGCTTTTTATTTTCTTTTGTCCTTATTTCTTTCATATTTTTGCTAGAGATGATTTTTCTATGATGATGACGACGTGGTGTTAGCTTACCTCTATATGCATACTATCTTGTCATACCATTGGTTTTTATTTCAGATATCATATGCTATGTCTTGCTGTGCATTCAAGATAGTAACCTGCACTTTCATTTATGAATATGGATGAAATTCTTTTATTAGCTGAGTCTGATAATTTATATGTATACTCTTCGTAGAAAACACACCAAGTTTCACGCATTGATTGCTTATATCTGGAGTACTGCTTTCTTTTCTTATATCACTTCTTATTGCATGAAAATTGTACGCTTCACTTTCAGGTTGAATGAATGTATGTTAGGTTGATATAACTGGATTAGTTTACTTTCTGAGATTAAACTGAGTAAATTACATTACTCTGCTGATAGTTGTCGTGCACGCCCTATAGAGTGAACCGAGTGTTACATATATTTCTTTCTCCACATATCTTGAGCATTATTTCTATACTTATATTCATTGGTGAATCTCCCTTTAGCGGATCCTATATTGGCATTTCCCCCGCTATAAAAGTCCATGCTCCAATACCCCAAAAAAGAAAAGAAAAAATACATGAATATCTTGCTATCTTTTGATTTGGGATCTCAGATGTATATATATGCTATGAAAAAAAAGGAAAAAAAGGGAAAAGAAAAGAAAAGAGAAAAGAAGCTTATACATGATCCCATCTCATACTCTTTCTCTCTTTCTTCCCTCTTTTTGTTTTTATTTTTATTGGAGCTCCAAAAATGGGGAATGTACTTATTGATTTATCTAATGCCACCACGCTTATAGATAAGCTTGGGGAGAGGATCCAATGATGTGTGAGAGAGTGACTACTTGACTGTGCATGACAACCTAAGCTAGGTAATTTTCTATACTCGGTGAGATTACTAAAAGTTTTACAAAATCCGGGAATTGAAACTTAGCATGCATTTCATGAAAACCACTTCTTTCTATTCTTATTGCTTCTTATTGTGTGATACATCTTATACTCTAAATTGAAAGCATTCAATTGAAAAGTGTGTGGTCTATGACTACGTATACCGTTTTAGATGCTTCAGATGATCTTAATTCTAGAATGATTCCATATTTCATATTGTTTTGATACTCTTGGGTTTTCTATTTTGAATGCATCCTTGTATTATGATATCGAGATAAAAATCTTTGGCATGTGTTTTATATTCACCGTGTGATATATGAGTAAGCAAAACCCATGTCCTGAGAAAATAATCTAGCACCTCCCTCTTTGTTTTCCTTCCTATCTTCTATCCCTTTCGTTTTTCTTTTTCTTTATTTTCTCCATCAAGTTCGCCTTTTACTCATCTTCCTCGAGGACAAGTAAGAGGTAAGCTTAGGGGATTTTGATCACTCCATATTTTACACCTTTTTTCTGCATGTTTGCAGTCGTTTTGATCGCTCATATCGCGTTTTTCACGATTATTCGACGATATTGCATTGCTTTTCACTATTTCTTGTTTTTGTCGTATTTAAGGATATATGGAGCGATCTGGAGAGAATTTGAGATCAAAGGATTTGCACGCGTTTGGAGTGTCACTCACGGCTCATTCGAGGACTTATCAGCGATAGAGGATGAGCAGAAGAAGAAGGAAATCAATAGGAGCGACGAGGAGGTGAGAAGAAGAAGAAATGAGCTCAACAGCACACCACTCGGCCGAGTAGACTACCCACTCGACCGAGCAAGAAGCCCTACTCGGCCGAACGGAACGGATACGCACACGATGTTTTTAGCGTATACTCGGCCGAGTAATGGAAGCCCACTCGGCCGAGTGAGAAAGTTCACTCGTCTGAGTGGTACAGGGAATTCGTCCAGAGAAATGCCTAAGTTACTGGAATTTTCAGAGATCCTGAGGAGGCCCACTCGGCCGAGCATGAATGCTCACTCAGCCGAGTGAAGAAGTCCACTCGGCCGAGCCACCCCCGAAGACAGACCCTGAAAACCCCGAAGTTACTGTTTTTCTGCAGGGTTTGTCACTCGGCCGAGTGACAATGGTCACTCGGCCGAGTGACAATGGTCACTCGGCCGAGTGACCATCTCCGCCTTCTGTTAGGGCTGCGAATTCTAGGCTGCGTAGGGGCAGTTTGGTCACGATTTTCTGGACGATTTTAGAGGGTATTTAAACCCAGTTTTTGCCCTAGTTTAGGATAGACTTGAAATATATTTTTTTAGACTTTCTTTTAGGATTTTGACGGCTACTCTTTTGTGAAATCTCAGCTGGAGATCATTGGCGTCAACATTGATTTGTCTATTCTTATTAAAAACTCAATTTTTATGCATTATTTCTCTTTTGCAATGAATTGTGTCGCGATTATGGTTATTATTTCTGAGATTTGCATGATGCTTAGTGAGTAGTGCCATCGTTCTAGGGCATGTGGATGAACCCTATGGACCATATCTCCGAATTGTGATGAATTTGTAGATTTGTTGCTAGAATTGATAATGGTTAGGTTGTGATTGATTGATTACGGGTAGCTAGGAATTCATATCGATTAGGATTTGCAAGAGATTGGATCCCAATTGATAGGAAGGCCTAGATATTTGATTTAGATTGACAATTGGATTTCTCTAGATTTGGTTTGCAAGAGATTGGACCAAAGCTAGGATTTTTAATTGTGAATCTATACTAATATTCGTTTTGCAAAAGATTGGACGAATAAGAACTAACATAATCTAGGTCGTAGCTCGAGTTTGCACGAGAGTGTGCTCGAGATACGATTGAACAATGATGGCATTCTTCACGCTAGCGGTTTAGGCTAGGGTTTGCCTGAGAGTGTGCCATATCCTAGGTTTGCTAGAGACCGGCAATAGCGCGAGAGCGTGAGCTTGGTTCTACATTAAGTTGCGACTAGTTCACCTATATTCAAGCTTAGCAACAATGAAATTTATGAATCACAAGGATGAGAGACGGTCCATAGTGGGGATTTCCTATCCCTAGACACTTTTTATATTGATATTTTCTTGATACTTGAACGATTGTGACTATTACACCCAACTATTCTTGTTCTCTTGATAACTAGGTGATTTGAATAAGAGACGGTCATTTGTCCTCACTGAGTTCGATACCCGCTCACCGCTACACGTGCGCTTGTGGTAAAACTGCAAGTCGTTTTTCGGGTATATATCCGGACGCGATCAGTGAAGATGTGATTTGATTAATACGATTTTGCCCCTGCAACCAATATTAACCATAAGTTAAAGAAGATGACATCGCGATCGTTAAATCGCATGCTTGACCGGCGCCCCGTTTACAGTTTGGGCGCGGTGTTGTTTTACCGCAAGTGCACGGTTAGTGTAGGGTGCGGGTATATCGAACTCAGGGAGGTGGATGGCTTGAATGGCTACTAGCCTCGCCTAGGTTGTGTGCTAGCTACGCAGATGATATGGGTGGAAGTGTAGAAATAAAAGAAAGAAATGAAAAGGACACGAAATGAATCCCCGCTAACACGGGCTAGAGCACTCATGACACTTGGCATTCGACTTGACCCAGGGTGAGACATTGCCCGTAAAAGGTGGTACCTAGCGTCCCATGGGCCCGATATTCAGGTCGATGCCCAGTACGCTAGGTCTATCCGGTTTCGGACGGTGGGCATTCCTATGTCCGTTAACACCCTCCACAACCGGGAGCATTAAGGTCACAATGATAACTCCCTACATTTCATCCAAGTCGTTCCCAAGCGCGAGGATTCGATGTCAATGCTAGGGGCGTGAGCTGTGGCTAGGGAGTCAACCGCCAAGTTTATTCCCCCTTGGCCCGACGGTTAGATGCGGTCTTTCTCCCGCCAATGACAATAAAACGTCCCCGTGTAACCCTAATGGCCAAATAGGTCGAATGTGATTTCTAGCAATACATCGAAGCAGATCTTGACTAGACAAGATACCGGACCCCAATCCCCAACACAACTAGTGTGTTGCCGTACGAATTGGACTTAGATTGCTAGAAATCCCCATTGACACATTCCATCGAACACATACCATACAATCAAGTCAAACGTAAATTCGAAGCATCAATCCTACTCTAACCCGTATTAGGGTTAATCAAACACTACTCAATAGTGAAGAACATAAAAGAAAGCAATGAAAGAGACAAATAAACATTCACCATCAAGAAAAATGAAGATAACACAAACAATGAAAAATAAGAGAAGAAAATACTTATCTTGCAATTGAATCACCAATCCTTTTCAAGATTTATTGGAGTAGAAAACCTAATCTAACCTAACCTAATGCTACCAAGAAAGGGGAAGAAAAACTGCTAAAAATGGGAGAAGAAGTTCCTCAAGTCGTGCCCCATCTTCTATTTATAAGCCCCCTCAAAACCCTCACGGTTCCGGTCCAAAAACCCAGCTAAACTGCCAAAACAGGCTCACCCAATCGGGTGGAAGTTCACCCGATCGGGTGGAAATAAACAGAGACTCAAGCGCTGAAATTTGGCTCAACCGATCGGCCACCCGGACACCCAACCAATCGGATGAAATGAAAATCCAAACAGCACTCAATTTCAGCACACAGCTGCGCTCAGAAAATTCCAGAAAAATGTAGAAAAATCGGATTTGGGCATGCGACCTATCGTTGGAAAGCTAACGACGATGCCGACGTAGAAAAATAAGAGATCACCCAAAATCCCACTGGAATGATAGCAGATATTCAGTGAAGAGCATCAGTGTGCGAAAGGGGAAGAAAAGGCCACCCGACCGGTTGAAATGTCAACCTGTCGGGTGAGTTATTCCCCAAATTGACCCCGGGAGATGACCCGATCGGTTGAGCTGAGCGTCGACTTTGCCTTCGGTCTTCAGACACTTCACCCGGTCTCCTGAATCGATCGGTTGAGTTCTCTGGGTCATCGTTTGGAAATAATGTCTACAGATGAACCGATCGGGTGAGATATCACCCGATTGGTTGGAATTAAGCTCCAAAAGACAGAGAGCTCTGTCGATCTCACCCGATCGCTGAACCGATCGGGTGGACTACGCTTCGCTTCAGCTCATGTCCGGGTCGGATACGCGTGCATCAACCGATCGGGTGGTTGTGTCCACCCGATCGGTTGAGGGCTGAAATATGGATTTCTTCGGCATTTGGCCCTCTGGATCGCGTGTGACTCCTCCCGTTGCTCCGGGAACTCATGGTATCTCACCCGATTGGTTGGAATTAAGCTCCAAAAGACAGAGAGCTATGTCGATCTCACCCGATCGCTGAACCGATCGGGTGGGCTACGCTTCGCTTCAGCTCATGTCCGGGTCGGATACGCGTGCATCAACCGATCGGGTGGTTGTGTCCACCCGATCAGTTGAGGGCTGAAATATGGATTTCTTCGTCATTTGGCCATCTGGATCGCGCGTGACTGCTCCCGTTGCTCCGGAAACTCATAGTATCTTCTTTATATGTCCCCAACGCTGGCAATCTCCTGCATTTACACAAAAACACAAAGAAGTGAAAGAAAACTAAAAATCACAAGAGAAAGGGTACAAAACGACGGAAAACAATGGAAAATCATAAAGAAGACGTGCGTGAATATATAAAATATAAACACACATCAAAATCCCCCAAGCTGAACCCTTCCTCGTCCTCGAGGAAGACGAGTGAGAGAAGGAGCTCGGAGGGAAAAATAGAGAGAGAGAGAGAGAGAGAGAGAGAGAGAGAGAGAACAAAATCCTAGATCGCCCGTCAGAGCCAACAAAACCAAACATGCCACACTTAAGCAAGCATGCGACAAAACACAACACTAAACCAAGGAATATGAGTCCAAACAAGTGTCATGTGCCCACGCGGTGAAGCGCGAGTGAGTGTGGTCGTGTGCTAGCAGACGGTGTTACTATCTACATCGTGCAATAAAGTTCCATATACACATACCCAAAGAATGACCCAAATATCCATTCAATTCAAAATTGCGGTGAATAATAACTCAAGCATGCACGAGAAAGGTATAAGAATAGAAGCGTATCATGCGTCAGAGATTCCATAGCTAGGGACTAGGAGATCATGACACTATTGCCTAGATAACTGCTAGAAAGCTCCTATGCCAAGTGTGTTCGAAAATGATGGAGGTTGAGAAGATGTGGAGTAGAATACTCGGTGCAAATTCTCGCCTTTCCTTTATTCTCAGTAGATAGGAAAAATATTCACACGGGAATTTTTTTGGGTTTTGGGTATTTGTATTTTTTTGGATTATTGGCTATACATATTTTTTTATTTTCTCTTTTCTTTTCTTTCTTTTTTTGGGGTTTTCTTTTATCTCTTTTTTTGGATTTTTGGATATTGGGATATATACATGTGTACTCTCCCAAGCGGGAGAACGGTACACGACGAGGGGATTTGAACCAAGTAAAATAAAAAAGAAATTGGATTCTAAACACTTGGGCAAATGAGATATTTCTCGCAAATCAGAGCGTAGGCTAAATGGGTTATCCTAGTCCTTATTTGTGGAATCCCGACACATCCGAATTGAATTATACGATATATATATATCTTGCATATAGAAGCAAACAGTAGAAGCAAATACCGCATATTCAAATCGAAGCATGATAATCTAAGGGTCAACCAAGAACAGGTATATAAATCAACATCATAAGGTAGAAGCACACCACTAGCTAGTCATGACACACGACTTACACAAAAGCAAAGTGAACCCACGAAGCGTGAAATGCAAGAGGACTCTGCTTCCTAGGGTTAGTGAATGTAATCATCATAGCTATGCTAAGTGTGTGTGTAGTTTTGTGACAATTCATCATATGGGGTCATCTCTAGGAGAGAGAGAACAAAAGATGAGAAGAAAAAGAAAAACACGATGGAAAACGACTCAAAAACAAAGAAAAAGACATAAATGACGCACAAAGTGTGACTCCCCCAAGCCGAAACTTGCATTGCCCTCAATGCAATAGTAGTAAATACGGGAGGGCAACGTAAATGGGGGGAAAGTATGCACCGACACAAAAAATGAAAAAACGTGAAAAACACACAGATGAAACTGAAAAATAAAGAAAAAGAAACACACAAATAAGAATCTCATAAAAACAAACACAGGACAAAGACGTCACACGACAACATGCACAAAAGTTGATGTCCACCAAGCTGAACATGGCAATACTAGCGAAATGAGATGATCATGGTGATGCAGAAATAATGGGCTAGGGGGAGAATCGGAAAAGAAAAAGAAAGAAATCAAAATGCAGCAGAGGAAGTGTCCTCGCCCTCCTCGGTAGAGGATGGGGGTGTGGGCGGGAGAAGTGATAGAAGGGCACGACATGATGGGTTATTATGATGCAAAAGCAAACCCTAGATATGTTCCCCTCGCTAATGAGAGGAGACGAGATTATTCTAATCTAAACTAGAAAGCTGTAAATTTCTACACTACTGGATTAGGATACACCTGAGCATATATGGATCCAGAATCTGGAGTGGGGCAGGTAGCTGCTCTAACTGCTCCTTCTGTGGCTCCTCCAGAAGCGTTGTGCCACGTGTGCCAATGGTCCCAAGCAATGCACCTCCAAGCATCGCACCTCCAAGCATCCCTCGTAGGTGTCCACCTGTAACCTGCGAAGAATGAGGTGCATTAGCCCATGGCAAGAAATCCTTTCCCGAAATAAATGTATCCCAGAGATAATCGTCAACATAAGATGGGAAAATAATAAAAGGGTGACGAATACTCCCTGAGAATGTGTCGATATCCTCTGTGCTAGTGATGATCAAATCCCCGCTCTCCATGTGAAGTGGCTCTCCAGGTGGTGACACACCGCAGCATACCTCAAGGGAAGTTGATCATGTGTCTTGTGAGAGATATGGTGTGTCAAAAACATATAAGTCTAAAGAAATAGGACGTGAAAAAAGAGACTTAAATGTAGGGTCAGAGTGAGTATGAAAATCTCCCTGAATAGGGGTAATATGCTCAAGTAGATGCTCAGCCGCAGAAGAAATGGAGAGTGACGGTAGAGGTAGATATGACTCGGGCTCCATGAAGTGGACCATCATATCCAAACCCTCATGCACATCCTCCTCGACGATATGCTTATGCTCCACCATCTGCCCGATGTCCTGAATGACATCCTCGTGGTTGACCACAGACCAAGGAAGAAGCTGCGACAGAGATGGCTGTGGAGGTGGATGTTGAGCGGACCCCTCGTATGTGGTCGTGGTGTCCTTATCCTCACGCACATCCTCCTCGCCGGTATGCATAAGCTCTGTGGTCTCCTCGGTGCTCTCGTAGGACTCTTGTGGGGTATCTGAATCAAGATGAGAAGTCTCTCCTGTAATGCCCTGCTAAGCTACTGCACAAGTACTTTAAAATAATTAAGAGGCTAATTCCCAATTACTTTGCAAACTCTACCAATTAATGCGGAAATGCGGAATAGTAAACAATCGACAACAAATAATCAAGCGCAAACAAATGATACTACTGGGTTCGGATCCACCCAAGTCTCCCCGACTTGTTCCCGGTGATCCTACGTCCCAAACACCCGGATCCCCTCCGGATACTCGAGTTAGAAACCCTAACTCAAGATTTCCACTATGAAATACTTGTGAAAAACCTTCACAAGTCAAATCATACACAAATGAACTTGTGACTCCCACAACCCGGGATCACAAACACACTCTCACAACCGAGAGCGAATCTCTTACAATATCAAAGTAAATTGAAATGAAATGCTTACCACAAAATACATATGCCTTGAGTAAACTTACGAATTAAGGCAAAGATGATTTTGAGGAAGATGAAGAGGCACCAAACCCTAGCTCCAAGTAGATGACCAGTAATGGAGAGCTAAGAGGTTGTTGGTGACCTAGGATCAAGCACTTGGCTTAGAAGGCTCACAATCAATGAATCTCTCTTTTGAAATAAGAGTGAGGAGAGATTATCGAAAGGAATGAAAGAGCTTTGATTGAGAGGGAATGATTTCTCTTTGATCTCTAAACTTGTCTTAATATCAGCCTTGAGTGCAATGAATGTATCTCATCAAGTATATATAGGTTAGAGGAGAGAGAGAGAGAGAGAGAGAAATGTTTCAATTAAAGCTCCAACAGCTCTATTCTGAACCAAAGTAGTCGGTCAAAGAACAACCACCGGCCGACTAGTTCATCAACTAGTCGGTCGGTCAATCAACATGAACCGACTAACTGGTGAACAGGGAATAGGTCGAAGTTCAGACTTAAGCAACTAGTCGGTCAAAGCACACTTGCCGACCGACTAGTTTCACAACTAGTCGGTCGGTGAGATAACTTAGCCCGACTAAGAGATAAAACACAAAGTCTGAGAACAAATAGAATTAGTCGGTCCAAGAACAAAAGTTGACCGACTAGTTCATCAACTAGTCGGTCGCCAAATGTACATGGACCGACTAACGACAAACAGTAACTAGGCATGTACAGTAGAAGCTCAACTAGTCAGTCAAAGAAGCATCACTGACCGACTAGTTCACAAACTAGTCGGTCGGTGAGTCAACGTAGACCGACTAACTGTAAACATTAAAGAGCTATGATTTGAGAAAGCAAACTAGTCGGTCCAAGAAGGATTGCCGACCGACTAGATCACCATCTAGTCGGTTGGTTCTTCTTCTTGAACCAACTAACATGCACAAGAAGTCGCGAATCGAAGCGCGATGCTTTGGGAAAGTTAGTATGGACTTCTTACCAGTTCCTATGTCTAAGATAGGAGCGATATGAAGATTAAAACGTAAGACCTACTCAAGGCTTAACATTCTACGAAATAAGCTTAAAAGACAATAAATAAAATTCGACGATATCGTCTTCAAAAGCTTCAATCGAATCTTCATGACATCTAAATTGGTCCATAAACTTCAACGAAGCTTTAGGCATACGATCACGTGCTTTGAGAAGTCTCGAGACGTCGCTTTGGATGTTCAAGTGAATTTGGCGACGATCTCCATAACTGCACTCACAAATTGTTAGTTCATAATATATTTATGTTTGTTCATCATCCAAAACCAAATCCAGGGAGTCCAATATCCAACATTCTCCCCCTTTTTGGTGATGACAAACCATCATAAATAATAATCAAAAATAATGATTCAAATGTAATTTACTTACTCCCCCTGCATTGATGACACGTTAATTCCAAATTAAACAATAATAATACGCATCAAGCAGACGAGTGAAGTATATAAAATGAGAATCAAATATTGAAATTTAGGAATTGAAATTCCATTTATATATCTTAACTCCCCCTGAATCTAACATATCAAATTAGATTCTTGGAAAAATGCTTAAATTATCATTTAGCACATGTCATTATTATATCTCTCCCCCTTTGGCATTAGCAAAAAGAGTGGGAGGAGATCAACGACAACAACAATGGCTTCAAATGTAAGCACGGGAGTCGTAGAGTACGACGATGGTCCAAATGACACCAAAGGAAAATCCGAATGAAATCAAAGCGTGTCAATGAGACCAAAGTCGAAAGTCGAAAAACGAAATCATCAAAACTCAAATCAATTTTACGGATTGAGTTATGGAATATACTCTCCAATATCAACATTCTTGGTTAATTTAGTGCATGGAAAATAATTCTATGTTTCCATAGAAGAAATTTCTATTTAACCAAGTTTTTATCGTCGAGCGACGAATTCAAAACATCAGAGACATATAAAATATAAAATGTGCACAACAGAATGAAATGTCAACATCGATGTATATATATATATATATATGAAAAGCATGAGTACATCAAAAAATGATACATCCGTCAACATACAAAATGTCGATCCAACGATCGGGGCACAAAAGTACAACATCATAACATATATCAGAGTATCACAAAAACATACAACATCATCAGGGATACATCATCATACATCCAAAAATATCAAAAATCATCCAGACCCCACTCTATCCTACCCAAGCTCTCTCACAACTAGGTAAATCATCCAAGGAGCATCGAAGAGTCCTCAAAGAAGCTCAAGAGGAAAAGGCAGGATCTGCAGTAGCAGCAGGCTCTGCAGGAGTGGAGGTGGTCACTGGATCAGCTGTAGTGTCCACGGGAGCGACGGAAGTGGCAATCTCTGGAGCAGCAACAGTAGTGGTCTCGGGAGCACCAGTCGAAGCATCCACCGCAGGAACGGTGGCAACAGGTGTGCTCTCGGGGTCACCAGCAGACGAAGCACCAGCACCAGAAGAAGCAGCAGCAGGAGTACCAGAAGTGGCAACAGCAGCACCAGAAGTGCCCTCAGGAGCACGAGTAGAAACACGCACAAGCTCCTCAATCTCCTCCTCGTCCAACTCCTCCTCGTCACAGACTGACGGAGGGATCTCAACACCCAAACGAGAGGCGATACGAGCAAGTATCTCCTCAGTCCGAGCATAACGAGACTCCATACGTCTCACTGAACGTGCGAGCTCGTCAAGAGTGGTAGAGGGAGCAGCTGAGGCAGAGGCAGAGGCAGACGCTGAAGGTGTCGTCCTCTGAACGTGACGGAGCGCCGCAAGAGACTTCTTGACGGCCGTCGCATTTAGAGGAGGACCAAGTGGACGCTCATCGTCACGAGGAAGTGTGACACGGAAGTGACAGAATACGAGTGTAAGCAGGCATGGGAATGGGATATGAGCCGACTTCGTGGTCTTGCGAATACACTCGAAAGAATCCATCTTATCGAGTATAATCCGAGCCCAGTTAATCGAGCTCCCCATGAAAATGGCATAGATCAACTTCAGAAATGGCTGGGACGGCAAAGAGGAGGAGTCGTACTTAGGAAGTAAGCACGACTTCAGAATCAAATTCAGGACCCAGGCATTAGGCTTGAATGACTTGGAGGGAACGCCAATCATGGCGGGAGGAATCTCATGGAAGATCTCAGAGAGGATAACCTGATCAAGTGAAGAGATATCATCAACAGAAATGTCAGAGGGGAGGAGGCCAGACGAGGAGATACCCAAAATCTCTCCTAAGATTTCTGCCGTGAGAACTATCGGAGTCCCCAAAATAGTAGTCTCAATCGAGTGGGTCGCGTCGTACTGACCCCGGATCCTATTGGCATAGAAAAGCTTCACTAGGCAAGGGTAGGGGTGAGGATTCGCCTTAGGGTCATATCGAAGGTAATCGATAAGACTCGAAGACGACAGAAGATCGGCGAGGCCTAGGAAGTCACTAAACTGAACGAAATGCTTCAGAAGCAGTGGGCAGTGTTTGATACGGTTGTAAGCCGCGAGACACATAGGGTCGTCGTGACACAACGAAATATCGACACCGCCTACCGGCATCGGAGCCTTTCCCTTAGGCTTACGAGTGGAAGTACGGGGTCGAGAGCTAGACTCATGATGCCTAGGAGGAGTGGGTTCCCTATGAGTCTCAGTCTCGGGTATGAACTCGATGTCGGAATCGGTAGGTTTATGGAAAGAGGAGGGAGACACGACTTCCTTTGTAGGCTTGGGTTGAGATTGGGCACGGGGCTTCGCTGTCGTCGTCCTCTTCCGCTTGAGAGGAGGCGACGAAGACGAGGGTTGGGTGGTCTTCGATCGGCGTCTAGGTTGCGAGGGTTGATCGGAATCCGTAGGGGATGGCTCTACGGTCATAGGCGATGGGCTCGCAGGACGGATCGGGATACGCGTACGTGCCATAAGCGCGACAGTACACGCACGAATCAACCGAGGAAACTAAGATCACAAACCCTAGAAATCTAAACCCTAGCCGAAATCTAATGAAACCCTAGCCGTGAGAATCCTACCCCTAGGAGCTAAAATCTAAGGAACCCTAGGTCTAAAATCAGAGAGGGAGGATACCTAGGTGGGATCGACGGAAAATCGGCCGGAAAATGATCGGAGAGGGAGGCCGGAATCGATCGGAGAGGGAGGATGACGAATGGGCACGGGGCGTTTTGAGCTGAGAGATGGATTTAGATCGACTAGAAAAGAGAATAGTCGGTCGGGGGTGTGTTTTTAATCGATCGGAAGCACAAAAGACAAGACAGTCCCCGTCACAACTAGTCGGTCACAATTCAAGCACTGACCGACTAGATCACGATCTAGTCGGTCGGTCAATGAGCTTGAACCGACTAGTTGTAAACAGTAACTGAAGCCAAGAGTACAGACGAGAATTAGTCGGTCTAAGCTCATCCACTGACCGACTAGAACTTAATCTAGTCGGTCGGCCAATGAACTTGGACCGACTAAGAGAGTCCAAAAATTGAAAATTTTGAAATTTTGATTTCTCTCCTAATCGCACTTGGACGAAACATCAAAATACTCTCATTAATCATTATACTACCCCATTAAACATCGAAAATCTGAAATTTGACGTTACGAACAAATCGAGCATAAATTCCGAAAATTCAACGAAAATCCAGAAAATTCCAATTAATCTAGCATGAGCAAATATAAAGAATTGAATAGCATGCAAGATTATTGAAAACATATGAATCCTAAATCTCGGATTCACCCATAATCCCCAATTCTCGACGTAACCGCACAAAGGAGTCTTCCTTTAGGGGTTTCGTGAAAATATCGGCGATTTGCTTCTGGGTTTCAACGTACACTAATATGATGTCCTTTTTAGCAACATGATCATCTAAGAAATGGTGTCGGACATCTATGTGTTTTGAACGGGAATGGTGTACCGGGTTCTTAGAGAGACATATTGCACTTTGGTTGTCCACCATGATAGGGCAAGTATCACAGTTTATACCAAAGTCTTTAAGTGTGTGTCTCATCCAAAGAACTTGAGCACACGCGGCACCGGCGGCAATATATTCCGCCTCGGTGGTTGAAAGTGATACGGAATTCTGCTTCTTGGAAAACCAAGAGACAAGAGAACTTCCTATAAAATGGCAAGTGCCACTAGTACTTTTCCTGTCGGATTTGCATCCCGCATAATCTGCGTCATTATATGGGATTAACTCATACGTGCTAGATTTTGGATAAAGTAATCCAAAATCAAGTGTGTAACTTAAATAACGGAAAATACGTTTTACCGCTACTAAGTGAGATTCCTTAGGTTGAGACTGATAACGAGCACATACACATACGGCAAACATAATATCGGGCCTACTTACGGTAAGATATAATAAACTACCTATCATACCTTGATATAGACGAATGTCTACATCTTTACCGCTCGTATCCTTATCAAGATGCGTAGTCGTGTTCATTGGAGTCTTTTTCCCGGAGGCATTCTCCATTCCAAATCGCTTAAACAACTCCACCGTGTACTTCGTTTGGTGGATGAAGATTGCATCGTCCATTTGGCGAATTTGGAGACCTAAGAAATACTTGAGCTCACCCATGTGGCTCATCTCAAATTGATCCTTCATCACATTAGAAAACTCTTCGCAAAGAGCAAAGTTAGTAGCACCGAAAATGATATCATCAACATATATTTGAACTAAAATTATATCATTATTCGAATACTTAACAAATAATGTGGAATCAACTTCTCCCATTTTAAAACCCAAATCCAAAAGAAAATTCTTTAAACGGTCATACCAAGCTCGAGGAGCTTGTCTCAAACCGTAAAGTGGTTTCTTAAGTTTAAAAACATGATTTGGAAATTTTTCATTTATAAAACCCGGAGGTTGAGAAACATAAACTTCCTCAACAACATCTCCGTTTAAAAACGCACTTTTAACATCCATTTGAAATAATTTAAAATCCTTATGGCATGCAAAAGACAATAATAATCTAATTGATTCTAATCTAGCTACCGGAGCAAAGGATTCTTCGAAATCGATACCTTCCTCTTGACGGTAGCCTTGAACAACCAACCGAGCTTTGTTCCGGACGACGACTTGGTTTTCGTCGGTCTTGTTTTTGAAGATCCACTTTGTCCCTATGACGGTGTGGTTCTTCGATGGCAATGGAACAAGCTCCCAAACCTCATTCCTCTCGAATTGAATGAGTTCCTCTTCCATGGCAAGGATCCAAGCGCTATCCTCGCATGCTTCATTAACATTCTTTGGCTCTATCGAGGAGGCAAAGGCACAATGAGCGAAGTAGTTCACTTGCGATCTCGTCTTGACACTATCATGGATATTGCCAATGACTTGCTCATGAGGATGGTCACGAACGGTATGAAGCCGTTTGGGAATACCTTGATCACTAGGAACATTCTCAACAACTTCATTAGTTGGGTTAGTCTCAATAGAATTAATAGAATCATTAGAATTAGAATTACCAATTGAATCACATAAGACATCCATAGAGTCATCATCATTAGTAATTCTAGTTGGAACAAATCCTTCATTAAATGAAACATGAAGCGATTCCTCGATCGTTGAGGTTCGTTTGTTGTATATCCGGTAGGCTTTGCTACATGAGGAATATCCAACAAAAATTCCCTCATCGGATCTTGGATCGAATTTGTCCAAACTACCATACGTGTTTTTAATAAAACATTTTGAACCAAAAACACGAAAATGTTTAACTTGAGGCAACCTACCAAACAACAATTCATAACAAGTTTGTTTAGTGCCGGGCCTCAAAAGTATCCTATTAAACACAAAGCAAGCGGTGTGTATAACTTCCGCCCAAAATTGATGGCCAAGTTGGCTATCATCAAGCATCGTGCGAGCACACTCCACTAGCGTCCTATTCTTTCTCTCAACTACACCATTTTGAGGAGGTGCACGAGGGAAAGAGAAGGTGTGTGTAATACCAACTTCATCACAAAATGTCTCAAAAGACTCATTCTCAAATTCCCCTCCATGATCACTACGAATAGTGACAATGGTGGTTCCAATGAGATTTTGTACTTTCTTAACAAAAATTGTGAAGTTTTCAAAAGCTTCATTTTTATTACATAATGAAAATACCCAAGTAAACCTAGAAAAGTCATCAATGATGACAAGTCCATATCTAGTATTACCTAATGAAGCAACTCTAGTTGGCCCAAATAAATCTAGATGTAATAGCTCTAGAGGCCGCTTAGAAGAAATGCTTTTCTTAGGTTTAAATGAAGATTTTGGAAGCTTGCCTTGTTGACACGAGTCACAAAAGCTTTTCTTTTGAAAGATAAGCTTAGGGAAGCCTCTAATAGAATTTAACTTGGAAAACTTAAATAGTGCTCCAAAGTTCACATGACCAAAACGTCGATGCCATAAGTGTTGTTCACTTGTGTTGGCAATGAGACATTGTTCATATGATCTTGGAAGATCTAGGATGTATATATCCTTATGGCGTGTGCCGGAAAACAATAATTCATTATTATCTTTTCTTAAAATATGGCACATTCCTTTCGCAAAGCTAACTTGGTAACCTTTGTCACAAAGTTGGCTTATTGAAATAAGATTGTGGTTTAATCCTTTAACAAGGTAAACATCACTTATTATGGGTTTAGAAGGATTACCCACTTTACCAACACCTATGATGGTTTCTCTCTCGTTGCCTCCAAAGACTACCCGGTTCCCATTTGCAATGGGCACCACTCCGGAGAGCAATTGAGCGTCACCCGTCATGTGTTTTGAACACCCGCTATCGAGTATCCAATTCCCCTTGGAGCTAAATCTAACGTTGTTGCTCTGTTTCTTTCTCTTGAGTACCTATAGATATGAAATATCGGATCATGGTACCCAAGGTTATTGGGTCCAAAAGATTAGACCTTTGGAAGCCAAGTCCAATTGGACTTAGACTTCCCCACATAATTACTACTATGCACAACATTCGAAAAATAAGCATTCATGTAAACTTGTTTTTCATCCATGATTGTGTCCTTTGGGCTCCAAATTGTGAATATTTTGGGAGCCCTCATCCTATTGGGTGCATGCATGCGTTGTTGATTTCTACGTGATGCATGTCGTGGATAGGCATAAGGAACATGATGAAATGGTGCATGTGGGTAATTATTCATACGATGATGAGGGTGAACATATGCATGTGGGGGAACACGTGCGTCAGGGTGTCTCACATGGTGCATACGATGATGAGGGTGAACATATGCATGTGGGGGAACACGTGCGTGAGGGTGTCTCACATGGTGTGCACATGCCCGTGAACGTGTAGCATAGAAATCATCATTTGTGTGAGCCGGTAGAGTAGGACGTGTGTTCCTACGTGGCATGGTATTGGTGTACATGTAGGCATGACCCTTCTTTGGAGGTCCACCCAAAGTGGGTTTCTTTCCAAACGAGGGTGTGTACGAGGAGGAAGCACCATTGGTAATTGAACTACCAATAGAGTGTTTGCTACCACTCGTCGAAGCATCGGAAGTTGGCCAAACAAAGGTAGTGGCCGACTTGGATGAATTTTCCAACTTATACCCCAAGCCAATGTGGTGTTTGGCCGGAAGTAAGTCATTTAGGATATTATCCAAATGGCCCTTACCCTTATTGAATTCATTGATTCGGCCCAATGTGCACTTATATTTCTCGTTGAGAGAACGCATAGAAGCATCCAAAGTGGATACTTGCGATGTGAGCACATAAACATGAGATTTGAGATTCTCGTTCTTAATACTCAAAGTCGAGTTTTGAGAAGTCAAATCGGCTATCTTGTGTTCCTCCGAATCTTCAATGCTAACATGTTCAAGATGAGTCTTGAGATTAACAATCTCATTCTTCAACTCTTCAACAACGGTGTCGTTGTTGGTGATGATAGTTTTAGGCGAGGTTTGGATGCTAGCTAAATCATCTTTTACCTTAGTAAATCTATTTACTAATTTAGAGTATTTAGACCATAGTTGCTCATTAGCATTTCTAAGGTCATCCATGGTTACCTCATCGCCTTCGTTGTCGCTATCATCAGAGGAGGAAGATCCTTGATCATGCTCCTCTCTTGCCATGAAGCACATGTGTGCTTGCTCCACTTGCTCATCGTCTGACTCTCCGCTTGAGGAATCCTCGGAGTCGGTGAATGTCCCGACAAGTCCCTTTTTGTACCCTTTCTTGTACTTCTTGGACTTGTCGAACTTCGGCGCCTTCCACTTCTCCTTTTGCTTATTTTGAGGACACTCCGCTTTCATGTGTCCTGGCTTGTTGCATTTAAAGCACAATGGAGAGGAGGCGTTAGTAGAACTAAACTTCGATTTATTTTTGAAGTTACCTTTCCAGAAGAACCGGTTGAACTTCTTCGCCATGAGTGCCATGGACTCCAAGTCCAACTCGTCTTCCGAGTTTTCATCATCGGTTGATGTGGAAGTTGATGGAGCGGCCTTGAAAGCAATAGCCTTCTTCTTTGGCTCGTCTTGCTTTAGGTAGGACTTCATTTTGTCCTGCAACTTCAACTTGATATCTTTGCGTACCTCGTATGACATTAAGGTACCCATTAGTTGAACAACGGTATAAGTTTTCATGTCATTACCTTCCTCGATGGCGAAGGTCCGTTTTTCCCAACAAGAAGGAAGTCCATCGATAATCTTCGAGACTTTCTCCTTTTGGGTGTAGGTTTTATCGAGAGCCTCCAACTCGTTTGTGATGTCGACAAAGCGAGCATAATACTCCTTCATCTTCTCACCCTGTAGCATATGAAATAACTCGTAATCTCTATTAACTACTATGAGTTTAGAGTCTCTTACCCTACTTGTCCCTTCATGCAAAATGAGGAGGGAATTCCATATTTGATATGCACTCTTACATGTGCATATCTTGTTGAAGTCCTCGGGCTCCAAAGCACATTGCAAGGCGTTCATTGCCTTGGCATTGCTTACCTCCGCGGCGATCTCCACGGGAGTCCACTTCTCGAAATCTTCTTCGACGGGCTCGACGTATTCCTTCATCGTGGCCCTCCATAGTGAAGCACTCCGGAGGAAAGTTTCCATCCGGCATTTCCAGTACCCGTAGTTGGTACCGTTGAAGAATGGAGGCCTCGTTGAGGAATGTCCTTCCATCACCGAAGACGCTCCTTCACGATTCTTGAAGGTGCTATAGTCGGAAGGTGGACGAACGCTTTTGTTGTCGTTGGCAGACATAGCTATAGACTTGGCTCTGATACCAAATGTAATGCCCTGCTAAGCTACTGCACAAGTACTAGAGGGGGGTGAATAGTACTTTAAAATAATTAAGAGGCTAATTCATAATTACCTTGCAAACTCTACCAATTAATGCGGAAATGCGGAATAGTAAACAATCGACAACAAATAATCAAGCGCAAACAAATGATATTACTGGGTTCGGATCCACCCAAGTCTCCCCGACTTGTTCCCGGTGATCCTACGTCCCAAACACCCGGATCCCCTCCGGATACTCGAGTTAAAAACCCTAACTCAAGATTTCCACTATGAAATACTTGTGAAAAAACCTTCATAAGTCAAATCATACACAAATGAACTTGTGACTCCCACAACCCGGGATCACAAACACACTCTCACAACCGAGAGCGAATCTCTTACAATATCAAAGTAAATCGAAATGAAATGCTTACCACAAAATACCTATGCCTTGAGCAAACTTACGAATTAGGGCAAAGATGATTTTGAGGAAGATGAAGAGGCACCAAACCCTAGCTCCAAGTAGATGACCAGTAATGGAGAGCTAAGAGGTTGTTGGTGACCTAGGATCAAGCACTTGGCTTGGAAGGCTCACAATCAATGAATCTCTCTTTTGAAATAAGAGTGAGGAGATATTATTGAAAGGAATGAAAGAGCTTTGATTGAGAGGGAATGATTTCTCTTTGATCTCTAAACTTGTTTTCATATCAGCCTTGAGTGCAATGAATGCAGCTCATCAAGTATATATAGGTTAGAGGAGAGAGAGAGAGAGAAAAACGTTTCAATTAAAGCTCCAACGGCTCTATTCTGAACCAAACTAGTCGGTCAAAGAACAACCACCGACCGACTAGTTCATCAACTAGTCGGTCGGTTAATCAACATGAACCGACTAACTGGTGAACAGGGAATAGGTCGAAGTTCAGACTTAAGGAACTAGTCGGTCAAAGCACACTTGCCGACCGACTAGTTTCACAACTAGTCGGTCGGTGAGATAACTTAGACCGACTAAGAGATAAAACACAAAGTCTGAGAACAAATAGAATTAGTCGGTCCAAGAACAAAAGTTGACCGACTAGTTCATCAACTAGTCGGTCGCCAAATGTACATGGACCGACTAACGACAAACAGTAACTAGGCATGTACAGTAGAAGCTCAACTAGTCGGTCAAAGAAGCATCACTGACCGACTAGTTCACAAACTAGTCGGTCGGTGAGTCAACGTAGACCGACTAACTGTAAACAGTAAAGAGATATGATTTGAGAAAGCAAATTAGTCAGTCCAAGAAGGATTGCCGACCGACTAGATCACCATCTAGTCGGTTGGTTCTTCTTCTTGAACCAACTAACATGCACAAGAAGTCGCGAATCGAAGCGCGATGCTTCGAAAAAGTTAGTATGGACTTCTTACTAGTTCCTATGTCTAAGATAGGAGCGATATGAAGATTAAAACGTAAGACCTACTCAAGGCTTAACATTCTACGAAAGAAGCTTAAAAGACAATAAATAAAACTTGACGATACCGTCTTCAAAAGCTTCAATCGAATCTTCATGACTTCTAAAATGGTCCATAAGCTTCAACGAAGCTTTAGGCATACGATCACGTGCTTTGAGAAGTCTCGAGACGTCGCTTTGGATGTTCAAGTGAATTTGGCGACGATCTCCATAACTGCGCTCACAAATTGTTAGTTCATAATATATTTATATTTGTTCATCATCCAAAACCAAATCCGGGGAGTCCAATATCCAACATCTCCCACAGATCCTAGATAAATCTCCCAATCCTCACTATCATCATCAAAAAATGCTTTGTCATCCAAGTGGTAGTGTTGGAAAAATGGGGTATCAGCATGAGATGTGTCTATAGTGGCCAATGAGATGGTGGTCTCAACCATGAAATGGATGGGAGGTGTTTGGGCTAAGGTTGTGGGAGAATGTTTGGCCTTGGTTTAGAATGAGGCTCTCAGGCGTAAATGGGCAATCATTATGCACATGCCCTGCCATCCCACAAATCTCAGAAACCGAAAATGAATATGGATCATAGCCTCCGATCTGAGCATCGAAATTTTATCTCCACATGGTTATACCAAAGATACCTGGACAACAAAAATACGAAAACTAGAGAGGAGCGTCAATAGCACAAGAGAATAACAAAAAGATAATATAATTGTGGGGGAAAAATTTCTGGGTTATTGAATATATTTTTTTTAATTTTTAATTTTTTTGTGTTTTCATGTGTATTCTAACGAACCCAAGCTAAGCTAATATCAAATCGAATGCCTCCCGACAACGGCGCCAAAAACTTGACCGGCGCCCCGTTTACGGTTTGGGCGTGGTGTCGTTTTACCGCAAGTGCACGGTTAGTGTAGGGTGCGGGTATATCGAACTCAGGGAGGAGGATGGCTTGAATGGCTACTAGCCTCGTCTAGGTTGTGTGCTACCTACGCAGATGATATGGGTAGAAGTGTAGAAATAAAAGAAAGAAATGAAAAAGACACAAAATGAATCTCCGCTAACACGGGCTAGAGCACTCATGACACTTGGCATTCGACTTGACCCAGGACGAGACATTGCCTGCAAAAGGTGGTACCTAGCGTCACATGGGCCCGATATTCCGGTCGATGCCCAGTACGGTAGGTCTACCCGGTTTCGGACGGTGGGCATTCCTATGTCCGTTAACACCCTCCGCAACCAGGAGCATTAAGGTCACAATGATAACTCCCAACATTTCATCGAAGCCGTTTCCCACGTGCGAGGACTCGATGTCAACGCTAGGGACGTGAGCTATAGCTAGGGAGTCAACCGCCAAGTTTATTCCCCCTTGGCCCGACGGTCAGAGGCGGTCTTTCTCCCGCCAATGACAATAAAACGTCCACGCGTAACCCTAATGGCCAAATAGGTCGAATGTGATTTCTAGCAATACATCGAAGCGGATCTTGACTGGACAAGACACCGGACCCCAATCCCCAACACAACTAGTATGTTGTCGTACGAATTGGACTTAGATTGCTAGAAATCCCCATTGACACATTCCATCGAACACATACCATGCAATCAAGTCAAACGTAAATTCCAAGCATCAATCCTACTCTAACCCGTATTAGGGTTCATCAAACACTACTCAATAGTGAAGAACATAAAATAAAGCAATGAAAGAGACAAATAAACATTCACCATCAAGCAAAATGAAGATAACACAAACAATGGAAAATAAGAGAAGAAAATAATTATCTTGCAATTGAATCACCAATCCTTTACAAGATTTATTGGAGTAGAAAACATAAGCTAACCTAACCTAATGATACCAAGAAAGGGGAAGAAAAGCTGCTAAAAATGGGAGAAGAAGTTCCTCAAGTCGTGCACCATCTTCTATTTATAAGCCCCCTCAAAACCCTCACGATTCGGGTCCAAAAACCCAGCGAAACTGCCAAAACAGGCTCACCCAATCGGGTGGAAGTTCACCCGATAGGGTGGAAATAAATAGAGACTCAAGCGCTGAAATTTGGCTCAACCGGTCGGCCATCCGGACACCCAACCGATCGGGTGAAATGAAAATCCAGACAGCACTCAATTTCAGCACACAGCTGCGCTCAGAAAATTCCAGAAAAATGTAGAAAAATCGGATTTGGGCATGCGACCTATCGTTGGAAAGCTAACGACGATGCCGACATAGAAAAATAAGAGATCACCCAAAATCCATCTGGAATAATAGCAGATATTCAATGAAGAGCAGCAGTGCGTGAAAGGGAAAGAAAAGGCCACCCGATCGGTTGAAATGTCAACCAGTCGGGTGAGTTCTTCCCCAAATTGACCCGGGGAGATGACCCGATCGGTTGAGCTGAGCGTCAACTTTGCCTTCGGTCTTCAGACACTTCACCTGGTCTCCTAAATCGATCGGTTGAGTTCTCTGGGTCATTGTTTGGAAATAACGGCTACAGATGAACCGATTGGGTGAGATATCACCCGATCAATTGGAATTAAGCTCCAAAAGACAGAGAGCTCTGTCGATCTCACCCGATCGCTGAACTGATCAGGTGGACTATGCTTCGCTTCAGCTCCTGTCAGGGTCGGATACACATGCATCAACCGATCGGGTGGCTGTGTCCACCCGATCGGTTGAGGGCTGAAATATGGATTTCTTCGTCGTTTGGCCCTCTGGATCGCGCTGACTCCTCCGTTGCTCCGGGGACTCATGATATCTTCTTTATACGCCCCAACGCTGGCAATCTCCTACATTTACACAAAAACACAAAGAAGTGAAAGAAAACTAAAAATCACAAGAAAAGGGTACGGAACGACGGAAAACAATGAAAAATCACAAAGAAGACGTGCGTGAATATATAAAATATAAACACACGTCAATGCTCAAGTTACGAAAATAATAATAATAGTAATAAAATCATACTCTAATAAATCATTATACTAATTGAATACATATGAAATACGTATATACAGAAACAGGCCATTACATCCTACCCACCTTATAAAAATTCCGTCCTCTGAATTTAATAAAGCTAACGGAAGGTGTAATGACGGACAAAATCAAGCGGGTTTAGAATCGACAATGACGGAAATGAATTTTAATGGCTAAGGAAGGTGTAATGACCGACAGAATCAAGCGGGTTTAGAATCGACAATGACGGAAATGAATTTTAATGGCTAACGAAAAATGGAAAATTATGATGACATTGTAGGAGGAGATATGCCCATAAGGTGATTTATCCTAAAGTATACGTCTTGTTCATACTGTATATGGTATCCATTATCCTAAGTATGAAATCGTTTGTATTAATATACTTAGATAATGTCAATAGACTTATAGTTAGGTCCTTATGTATCTAGATAAGATCTCGATTATGAGTAGTAAGCGGCCGAATAGAAACGTAAGTCTTAAACAGTTCGTGGTCATAGATGTGTCGAGAACTGGATATCGACACATCGGATAGACCATTGTGTCTTAGTCTTACCGTAGGGTAATGATGATCTCATAGTCATTCGACTTGGCGAAGTCGGAGGTGAGACACAGGTGCTCATTGGAGAATGAGTTCACTGAACGACAAACTTAGAGTTGTTAAATGGTTAACTTTAACTAAACTGTCTTTAATAACTCTAGGGTGATGATAGGTAAGCTGGTCCTTAAGACCTAAAGTCATCTGTACGAACCTGTGAATGAACGGTGTAGCTTAGACCCATGATCTAGCTTCGAGGCTAGGCCTGCTGAAAGATCTTAGGTTGAGTTGCACCCGAAGCTCTCGAGGCGAGTAGACGACTAAGATGGGATTCGTCACTTCCGTTAAAGGGAAGTTAGTGTCACAGGCTCAATACGATCATTGTGTTAATCCTCGGCCGGGGTACGTTGTAAGAAGTACAACGGGAATACAACAAAGACCGCCGTATACTGACCAATGTTGTCTAATAGGGTTGACAGTAAACCATACCCTAGGCCAACAGGGACACAGTCTTGACGAAGGGACTATAGCTAACGGCATTCATCACTAACACAGCCAAAGTAAACCCAATGATGTTTTTGTCAAAGGGTCGATTATGTTATGATGATTCTGAAACAGGGACGACAGCTACTGCTCGTGGTGACCGTCGTCTAGGGGTTACGAGCCCCTACCTGTAGTAAGGTCAGGCTGTAGGGTCTCACACCGAGTAGCGTTCGTGTCTTAGTAATAGGAAGATTAATTAAGAGAGATTCATTTGATGACATTGAATAGTTGATATTCACAAAGTTGGTTGTGAACTTAAGTCGTAAATGCAATAGGGACAATGTTGCATTTGATGCAAGCAAAAGATTAAAACATGTCGTAAATTGGTTCCGACAAATTTAGTAGAAACAAATACATTGGAAAGGGTTACCTGCATGACGGGATCGTCCCGGTCTAAACACAGGTTCAAACCGCGTCCAAATCGGAGCTCAAACGAGCCCAAAAATGCGAAAACAGTTCAAGGCAAAGTGGGTTGGACCCACTGGGCTAACAAGCCCATCCGCAAAGGCAAACGGGCATAGCCCGCTGGCTGCAGCGGGCGGGCGGCCCGCCTCCCTTGCCTTGGGCAGGCGCGCCCGCTAAGCCTAGCGGGCGTGCCCGCAACTTAAGTTATTTTAGGGGTTTTGAAAGCCCAAATGACTGCTACGAAAATTGATTATTTACCCAACTTTGGGCAATTGTTTGAGGGGTCAAACGAAGTCGAAATTCGTCGTCGTTGGTTCTTACGCGTTCACCATTTGAAGCCCTTCGGATTGATAGCTTGTTTGGTATCTTAAGTTTAATGAGCGAAGAGAATTAATTAGTTAAAGTTTACTTTTATGAAAAGCTCACTAAACTACAAATTAAGCTAAATTAGCTTAATTGAATTTTCTTCAAATTAGCAATAGTCCCACATTGCTCACAACGAGAAGAGGAGTGCCGGCTCCCTATATAAATAGGGGTGCACTCTTCGTTGAAAAATGTACCAAGTCCTCTATAGAGTAGCTCCAGAATTTTAGAGCAAGCTCGATCGGCGACTTAACTATTCTCTCTCTCTTCTTCTTATTCTCCGGAGTAGTCCTAGCAAGACTACGAAGGGGGTTTGGATTCGGATCCAGACGTCTAATATGCGGGTCTATTCAAGTGAAACTTTCTACCGCGTGTGATCTGCTTGGAGGCGAAAGTCGGCTCGGGCAGATCAGTTCGAGGGTGCAAGGCGGCTCAGGCGGATCGAGTCAAAGCGGCTCGGCTACGAGGAGCATCAGAAGACGGTGCGGTACATCTTGCCTACTCCAGGGCCAAGATTCCGGGTATGTGGTTAAGCAATTTTAGTGTAGATTTAATTTTTGTCGCTGTAGAATAGATCCCTCTTGGGGTGGTCAGATCCACCCCAAGTTGGCATAGATCGGGCTAGGTTCTGGCTCCCTCAGAGCCTAGCTAAATTGTTTAGCTAGTAATAATTTGATTCCGCTGCGTTTTTATGCCCCTGTGGCCCGTCCGACTTAGGACGGACACAGATCCGAGCTCTGAGGGTCCGCCAAAACCCCTACAGTGGTATCAAAGCCACGGTTATACTATAGCTCTGTTTTAGCGACATTCTTTAAATCTTTAAATTGCTTATTTTTAAACATACAATTGTTTTGTGTTTTAAAAATTGTTTTTGCAACACAAAATTTTTTTTGGGATGATTTAATTTTATGCGATCAATATAAATAGGTTTCTAATCTTTAAATGCTTTTTAAAATTTTTTTATGAGATATAATAATTTTTCCGAGCATTTAAAAGTTTATGTAACTTTAAGGACATATTTTATTTTGGAAATTTAATTCTCTTAAGTTGCATAAAGGTCGGAAATTTTAAAACTTTATTTGAAAGCTTTTAAAAGAATTTATAATGATTTTAAAAATATTTTAAAATTGCTTTAATGGATATGTAAATTATAGAAATATTTTATTTTCTTAAGATGAAATGATAAATTAGTTTCTTTTAAATTACATATGAGTTTCTAGATTATTTATGCGATATTTTAATCTTAGAAATGTTTGATTAAAATTTTAAAGCCTAGGTTTTAAAATTATTTGATAATTTTATGAAACCTAGTTTTTTGTGATAAAAATGTTTTAAGCTTTAAATTTTTGATTTTTAAATCTAAATGTTAAAATTTAGATTTGCGTGTTATTAATTATGTAGATAATTTTAACTTGCAAGTTCTCATTATATGTCACTGCATGAACTTTTAATATATGCGGATAAATTAGTTGTTTTATATTAATGGACATGTTGAATAATGTATTCATGAACCCTTTTAGGTTAGCCATTAAATGATTAAAATTTTATAAGATGAAATTTTAATAACTAGTGACATGTTACGTTTTTTATAAACAATTCAACATCAAAACCTAATACCAGATTAGAGTCGTCCCTTTGATTGTCAATCATTACAATAAATCGCTTAAATGATGATTTTCATTAAAGACTATTTTTGAAATATGTTGTAATTGTTTTATTAAAATCCTAATTAGATTGGGATAGCACGTTGAACGAATGAACCTTATAGTTGATAAGAACTAAATAAAAATTGTTCAACCCATACATAAAATTTCGAATTTTAGGATCCACTAGTTGATAAGGATTAACTAGTTTTCTTAATTAAAATCCATTTAGTTGTTGGACGAACATAGAATTGATGAAAACTCCTTCAATGGATCTTGATGTCGGTCAATGTGCTTGGCTAAGTTTGCTGGACCACCCTAGCTAGTCTAGGGGCCGAGTGGTCCTGGCTTAGTCAATTCCCTGGCCGTGTCCGCTAGACCGCAAGGAGTCGAACCATGACTGTGTAAGTCCATCGACTATACCTAAGTCAAATACGATAATAATCTTGTTCAAAATAAATCGTAGCCCTCCTTGTTTTAGGAGTTAGCAACTGTAAGAAATGTCTTACGGTTGTTGAGCTACACTCAAGCCGTGACATGACAATCTTATAGAAACTGATTTCTTAATAAACATCTTGACCTGACTAAAACCGTTGTCTCATCCACCGAGCACCGGCGTAAGTCTAACGAAGAATGTTGTCTAAGTCCTGACCCAAACCGACGTGTCGTTCATACACCGAGCAGCGGGGCAAGTCAGGCTAGACACGAAAACAAGGGTCCGACTAGGCTAGCCATTTTGATCCAGACGAGCACACTCATGATCACAAATGACTAGGGGTAAAAATTGATAGGGAATCATATTTAATGTGATTGACGACGAGTTCGTCTACAGACTGCAGAGTCAGACAACTTGTTAAGACACACTCAACGTTGTCAGACTCAGGGTAGTCGGATCCCCCTCTTACAAACGTTATTTTATAATAAACTGTTTATTATTATGGCTTTAATAAATTTAGTGGGAGAATATAGTTTTATTAAAAACCATTAAAACTGTACAACGAACATATACTGACTAAAGTATCTATAAAATTGCAGAATGGATTCGGGTCTTAGATATATGGTAGAGAAGAACGTGCTCGATGGAACAAACTACAAAGACTGACTTAGGAACATTAAGTTAGTCTTTTCTCTAGCCGGAATTGGATACGTACTGTTCGAGGACGCTCCGGAGAAGCCCGATGACGATTCGACCTTCGAGGAAAAAGAAGCCTATAAGCTATACCAGAGGGATGCAGAGAAGGCCAGGTGCCTTACTCTGGCTTCGATGAGTAACGAACTACAGAGGAAGCATGAACATATGGATGTTCAAAGTATGCTTCTAAATGCACAAGAGTTATACGACAAGCGGTCTAGAGCTGCCAAGTTCGAAGCCACCAGCAATCTCTGGGGCACAAAGATGGAGACAGTGCCCGTACAAGATCATGTCATCAAGATGATCGGGTAGTTAAGTATAGGTTTCAGGAGCGTATAAATTGTGTGTAATCACAATTATACGCATAATAAGATTAATTCTTAATAAACTACATTTAGTTATTAAAGAGTTAATATTAAATGTGGTTAAGGGAAAAATACAGTGTAGGACGTTTGATTGAGTGAGTCAATGTCAAGATTCCTTTAACCGATCTTGACTTAACTCATTCGACAAACCGAACCTGACACTAGTACATTCCATCTAAAGCACTTATCAAAAGGTTATGTCTTCATATATATAATCTAAATATGATTTAGATATAATATTGAAGTATTTAACCAGGTAATTCTTAAAGTCAGTGGGAGCTAGCTCGTATACTTAGTTCTGGTTTCTCGGACTAAGTAAAAAGGAATTTCCAAACTTATTTGAATCATTTATATAAAACATCGAATCAAAATCGTTTTGATTTAATCGAATATATAGAGACTTAGGGTGTCAGCATGTACCTGACATGTTAACACAAGAAAATTGGAATGAGCTGAGACTGACTTATAGAAATGTTAGACCCTACATCTAGATTGTATAAGCTAATTGTTAGCTATACAAAGAAAAATTGATCCAGATCATTTTTCAAAGGATCGACCTTATGTGATCAAGAGATGTATATATATAATAATCCATTAAAATGCATTGTAGATACTCGTTAGTAAATCCACTCTTAGGTTTTTCATATAAATGTCAAAGTGACTGATATGCTATAACGGTATGAGATACCGAGATAAATAGCCTAAGTGCAAGTGGGAGATGTAGGAGGATATATGCCCATAAGGCGATTTATCCTAAAGTATACGTCTTGTTCATACTGTTTATGTTATCCATTATACTAAGTATGAAATCGTTTGTATTAATATACTTAGATAATGTCCATAGACTTATAGTTAGGTCCTTACGTATCTAGATAAGATCTCGATTATGAGTAGTAAGAGGCCGAATAGAAACGTAAGTCTTAAATGGTTCGTGGTCATAGATGTGTCGAGAACTGGATATCGACACATCGGATAGACCACTGTGTCTTAGTCTTACCGTAGGGTAATGATGCTCTCATAGTCATTCGACTTGGCGAAGTCGGAGGCGAGACACAGGTGCTCATTGGAGAATGAGTTCACTGAACGACCAACTTAGAGTTGTTAAATGGTTAACTTTAACTAAACTGTCTTTAATAACTCTAGGGTGATGATAGGTAAGCTGGTCCTTAAGACTTGAAGTCATCTGTACGAACCTGTGAATGAACGGTGTAGCTTAGACCCATGATCTAGCTTCGAGGCTAGGCCTGCTGAAAAATCTTAGGTTGAGTTGCACCCGAAGCTCTCGAGGCGAGTAGATGACTAAGATGGGATTCGTCACTTCCGTTAAAGGGAAGTTAGTGTCACAGGCTCAATACAATCATTGTGTTAATCCTCGACCGGGGTACATTGTAAGAAGTACAACATGAATACAACAAAGACCGCTGTATACTGACCAATGTTGTCTAATAGGGTTGACAGTAAACCATACCCTAGGCCAACAGGGACACAGTCTTGACGAAGGGACTATAGCTAACGGCATTCATCACTGACACAGCCAAAGTAAACCCAATGATGCTTTTGTCAAAGGGTCGATCACGTTATGATGATTCTGAAACAGGGACGACAGCTACTGCTCGTGGTGACCGTCGTCTAGAGGTTACGAGCCCCTACCTGTAGTAAGGTCAGGCTGTAGGGTCTCACACCGAGTAGCGTTTGTGTCTTAGTAATAGGAAGATTAATTAAGAGAGATTCATTTGATGACATTGAATAGTTGATATTCACAAAGTTGGTTGTGAACTTAAGTCGTAAATGCAATAGGGACAATGTTACATTTGATGCAAGCAAAAGATTAAAACGTGTCGTAAATTGGTTACGACAAATTTAGTAGGAACAAATACATTGGAAAGGGTAACCTGAATGACGGGATCGTCCCGGTCTAAACACAGGTTCAAACCGCGTCCAAATCGGAGCTCAAACGAGCCCAGAAATGCGAAAACAGTTAAGGGCAAAGTGGGATGGACCCACTGGGCTAACAAGCCCATCCGCAAAGGCAAACGGGCACAGCCCGCTGGCTGCAGTGGGCCAGCCCCCGCTGCAGCAGCAGGCACGGCCCGCTGCCCGTGGGCACACGCTCGCTGCCCAGCGGGCGGGCGGCCCGCCTCCCTTGCCTTGGGCGGGCGCGCCCGCTACTTAAGTTATTTTAGGGTTTTTGAAACCCCAAATGACGACTACGAAAATTGATTATTTTCCCAACTTTGAGCAATTGTTTGAGGGGTCAAATGAAGTCGAAATTCATCGCCGTTGGTTCCTACGCGTTCACCATTCGAAGCCCTTCGGATTGATAGCTTGTTTGGTATCTTTGGTTTAATGAGCGAAGAGAATTAATTAGTTAAAGTTTGCTTTTATGAAAAGCTCACTAAACTACAAATTAAGCTAAATTAGCTTAATTGAATTTTTTTTCAAATTAGCAATAGTCCCACAATGCTCACAACGAGAAGAGGAGTGTCGGCTCCCTATATAAATAGGGGTGCACTCTCTTTGTTGAAAAATGTACCAAGTCCTCGATCGAGTAGCTCCAGAATTTTAGAGCAAGCTCGATCGGTGACTTAACTATTCTCTCTCTCTTCTTCCTATTTTCTGGAGTAGTCCTAGCAAGACTACGAAGGGGGTTGGATTCGGATCCAGACGTCTAAGACGCGGGTCTATTCAAGTGAAACTTTCTACCGCGTGTGATCGGCTTGGAGGTGAAAGTCGGCTCGGGCGGATCGGTTCGAGGGTGCGAGGCGGCTCAGGCGGATCGAGTCAAATCGGCTCGGCTACGAGGAGCATCAGAAGACGGTGCGGTACATCTTGCCTGCTCCAGGGCCAAGATTCCGGGTATGTGGTTAAGCAATTTTAGTGTATATTTAATTTTTGTCGCTGTAGAATAGATCCCTCTTGGGGTGGTCAGATCCACCCCAAGTTGGCATAGATCGGGCTAGGTTCTGGCTCCCTCAGAGCCTAGCTAAATTGTTTAGCTAGTAGTAATTTGATTCCGCTGTGTTTTTATGCCGCTATGGCCCGTCCGACTTAGGACGGACACAGATCCGAGCTCTGAGGGTCCGCCAAAACCCCAACAGACATAATGTCACAGCGAGAAACAAGTGAATCAATAGTAAGAAAAAGGATATGATCACCAAAATGTAAGGATGACCTGGGAAAGATATGGTGGGTCCATTGGTCATCGACAAAGGAATGTAACGTCGAAGATGATTTCAAAGTCAGGGGAAGCTTATTGGGCCAACTAATAATTTCGAAATCCTAAGGCGTACCAGGATTTTCTATTGAGCAAGGCTGGGTTAGAGGATTCAAGGGAAGGTGTTCTTTGAGAAACAAGATTGTAATCTTATCTACATTGTTTGAAGTATTTTGCATAAGCACGACTTGCATGGGCCACCACTAAAACCTGTCACGCCCCGCTTTCCATTGTACTTGGGAGCGAGGACGCGAGCGGGTCCGCATGTGCTTAAAACAAGAAGGTGGTACTTTTTTTATTCCTCCTTGATTTAAGCACACTACGCGTCAGTGTGATAACATCCTTGCAGATTCTTGCATGCAACTCAAACAACACAAATAATTATATATTTACAATCTCAAATCTCAAAAGGTAGTTTACAACAATAAATGAAATGAAGGAGGGTCATAAAGCCCATACAAATATTGGAAAGAGACAACAAGTACAAAGATGATGCGAAGACACATTGCTCCTCAGCGAAGGAACTTAGCGACAAGGCACTCCTGGTCAACCTGCTCAGTCACTAAGCAAAACTCCTCTGTAAACCTGTCTAATACCTGACGTATATTTCACAAAACAAGAAATATACGTCAGCGAGGGTCGCTCGGCAAGATTTAAAGTATTAAGAAAGTTAAGACCCTCGAGAAGGTTTTCAAAAACATTTTCATGGCAATAAGAGTGACAAAATAGAATTTCCATTGGTTAAAGCATGGCAGCGTAAGGAACATGTGAGCACGTCAAGTGTAGTGCACAAGCAGTGGCATGGCAAGTGTAGTGTGTACAGCAAATAGCGTGGCAAGTGTAGTGTGTACAGCAAATAGCGTGGCAAGTGTAGTGTGTACAGCAAATAGCGTGGCAAGTGTAGTGTATACATCAAAATAGCGTGGCAAGTGTAGTGTGTACAGCAAATAGCGTGGCAGATGTAGTGTGTACAGTAAATAGCGTGGCAAGTGTAGTGTGTACAACAATAAGCATGGTAATTTTGAAGTAACATAAAGTGCCTTTAGGCAGACATGCTGTTTTAAGGAATTTAAAGTAAACTGACAGTTTTAATAGATTCAAAGCAGTAAGACAGTTTTCACGTGCCAATGATTATTTCTAGTTTAATGCAATGTTTTCTAGCATGCCTAGGGTTCTCGCCTTTAAGACGTGATGAGTAAGTCATTCTTCTCGCGGGGGGTATAATCACGATTGATACTAACTCGCCGTATAGGTGGTGTTCTTGAAGACATGACCCTTTCATACGCTTAGCGACCGCTCAACCCTAACCCTACCCAAATATGTGCTGGAACACGAGCCAGCCTAGTCATATTACAAGTACGAATTTGTCAACTCACATGACATCACAAAAGTCACAATTTCGCCTCTTGGGCGCACGAATTCACAATTTCACGATTTCAAGTATTTCAATTCGTCAATATGTTCCATCAATACGCATTCCATCATTTACCGTACAATCAAGAGTGTATGAGTGTGGCATGCAACATGACATAAAGCAAGGGTAGCAATTCTTGATTCAGCATTTAGATGTAACGACATTTAAAACCGTAAATGTACACTTGCCTGAAAGATGCAATTCCGGGTGCCCACGCGATCGTAGGGAAACGTGACTAAGTATAACATTTTACCCTTACAACTAGCGCACATCATATAGTACACTACGTAAGAACACCTAATGTTATTAAATACACTTACTGTTCATCCACGCATGCACTGGCTGTTCTTGCGTATGTTTCTCTATGACGTTGGCTTGCAGGCAGGTCACTCGACGTTCGCTGGGCGAAGGGAACGATGGGCGCAGGTCGGGGTTGAGTCAGAGCTTGCAGCTGGGTGGCGTGATGTTTGAAGAGGCTAGTTTGAGGGCCCTGTGCATGGAAATGTGATCTGAGAGGGGACGAGGTCGACGGATGAAGAGGGCCGTGGGGTCTGGTAGAGGTCGGAGGAGATGAAAGGGGGATGGGTGGCGTTCCTGTTGATGCGGTGATGTTTGTCGGAGGGGCCGTGCGGCTGGTGGAAAACACCGGCGGGTTGGTGGGTTGTGGGAAGAGCGGCGCGGCAACGGTGAACTGGGTGGTCGGCGGAAGGAGGAAGGCGACATTCGTGCGGGTGTCCGATGATGGGGAGGGGGTTGGGTCGCTACTCGAAAGGATGACGGGCCGTGGATATACGGAGGGGTTTGCTGGTGGGAAGAGAAGGTTGCCGGAAGGCGTCGAGCATAGGGGCTTGTCGAGAGAGGAGAGAAAACATGGGAGATTTGGAGAGGAGATGCCTGTTGCTTAGAGGGAGGTGATGGGAGACTGAGGACGGAGATCGGTCGCTGCGGGTGGGCGGTGGTGGACAGAGCGGGTGCGGGCTGGAGGTCGCCGGAGATGGAGCTTGGGCGGTGATTGTGGGGTGAGGCTGAAGTAAATGAAGTGGGGGTTTGGTGATCGCCTAGGTTTCGAGAGGGCCGGGGACGACGACTTGGAGGCTTGGGTCGGAGGAGGGCTGGAGCTCGTAGTGAGGCTTGGGCTTTGTGGCTGCATCCGGTGGCAAATGGCGAGATCGGAAGGCGGACAAGGAGGAACGGAGATGGCTGTGCGGGCCGCTGGTCGAAGGAGAGGCGCCGCTGGCGGAGCAGCGCTTGCAGGCTCGGCGGTGCTGTGCAGGCCCAGGGTGGGCCTGTCGATGGGGGGTTCGGCGTTGGTGGAGCTATCGGTGTGGCTTGAAGAAGAAGGGCCCTGGGTTTTATAGAGAGGGGAATTAGCCTGCATGGAAATTGTAGGGGAGCGATGGATAAATGGATGGTTGTGTGGCCTAGGGTATGTAAAATGATGAAGAGAGTGTTCTCTGTATGGGTTTAATAAGAAGAAGAAAAGGAAGTGGAGCGTGTGTGATTATGCGAATGATGGGGGTTGGAGACGTGGCCCACATGGGTTAATCCTAAAGAGGGGGAGGTAGTTGCCAACGGATTGGATGAGGACGTGGGGAGAGATGCGAGTGCGTGGGAGAGTGCATAGGGATGGGGTTGTTAGGATATAAGTAGATAAATCGATTTTTAAATAATTATAAGACTTAAGAATTAAAGGATGAAGCTTTTAAAAAATGTATTTTATATATATATATATATATATATATATATATATATATATATATATATATATATATATATATATATATATTAAAAGAGGGATGTTATCAAGAGAAATTGGATAAGAGATATTGGACATGAGAAATTGGATAAGAGATATCTATATTATAAAAGAGGGATGTTATCAAGAGAAATTGGATAAGAGATATTGGAAAAGAGAAATTGGATAAGAGATATCTATATTATAAAAGAGGGATGTTATCAAGAGAAATTGGATAAGAGATATTGGAAAAGAGACATTGGATAAGAGATATCTATATTATAAAAGAGGGATGTTATCAAGAGAAATTGGATAAGAGATATTGGAAAAGAGAAATTGGATAAGAGATATCTATATTAAAATTGATATCTGTTTTTGAACTTTGTCCTATGTGGCAATGTCACATCAAGTTTTGGGGGGGAAATTTTTTGGGTTGGGGGAAAATTTTTGGGAGAATACAAAAGCTTTTCTTTTTTGAAATTGGCACCATCAGCATTTAATACTCTTCATTCAAAAATGACCAAAAAATGAGACCCAAAAAAAACACACACAAAATGAAACCCAAAAAATATGCAACTTAAATTACAAGTATGCAAAAGAGAACTTTATATCGGCTGAGCTTATTTCGGCTGACCCCAAAAAAATTGAAACCCAAAAAAATACATGGAATGTGCGTTCAAATAAGTGGGCGGAGTTTTTTGGGCGTCAAGCAGAGGTCTAACCAACCTATCCGCGCCGAAGGCGCCCGCGCCGAAGGCGCCCGCTTAATTTTTATACGCTAATTTGTTGTTCTGCGCCGAAGGAGCACCGAATTTATTGTTTCTTGCCGAAGGCGGTCGTGCCTCTAAATTTTTTTACGCTAATTTGTTGTTCTTTTAAATTTTGGCTATAGAAATATTTTTTGGGGGACAAAGTTTTCGCGGAAAAAAATCTTAAATGCACCGTGCCCACGGGCACGGGTTATTACTAGTATATATATATATAATACATTTTTTAAAAGCTACATCGTTTAATCTCTAATATATATATAAGCAGATAAATCGATTTTTAAATAATTATTAGACTTAAGAATTAAACTATGTAGCTTTTAAAAAATGTATTATATATATATATATATATATTAAAACACAACTGTTTTTGAATTTTAGGGCTGACTAGTACAAGCTGACTAGGACAAACATGTTGATAGAAAGACGGCTTAGATTTAATCTTGAGAATTGAATGGTTAAGATGAGATTTTGTGGAAATTTTTGGAGGGAAAAACATTTCTTGGGAAAAGAAAGTTTATGGGGAAATGAAACTTTATGGGGAATAGGAGAGTGCGTGCAATTAATGCATTTGGGAAAAAAATTTTAAGTTGCACTTAATGCTGCAGATCGAATGATCTCTCCCTCAATGCGGGGCCCAACGTCTCTTTGACGCATGCGGCAGCAAGATGAGAATAATTTCCTGCGTCGAAGGCACCCGCTAAATGTTTTTACGCGAATTTGTTATTCCGCTCCAAAGGCGCCCTCGCCGAATTTGTTGTTTTACGCCGAATTTGTTGTTCCGCGCCAAATTTGTTGTTTCGTGTCGAATTTTTTAATGCTAATTTTTTGTTCCACGCCGAATGCGCTCGAGCGTTGTTCCGCGCCGAAGGCGCTCCGCGTTGTTCAGCGTCGAATTTGTTTTTCCGCACCGAAGGCGCCGGCTCCGTATTTGTTGTTCCGCGTCGAATTTGTTGTTCACGCCAAAGGCGCCCGCGCTGTATTTGTTTTTCCGCGTCGAAGGTGCCCGTGCCGCTAAATATTTTTACGATAAATTATTGTTCTTTTAAATTTTTTCTGTGGAAATAATTTTTTTAGGGCACAAATATTTCGCGGGGGAGAAATGTTAAATGAACCGTGCCCGCGGGCACGGGTTATGACTAGTATATATATATCTAATACATTTTTTAAAAGCTACATTGTTTAATCTCTTATATATATATATATATATATATATATATATATATATATATATATATATATATATATAAGCAGATAAATCGATTTTTAAATAATTATTAGACTTAAGAACTAAACGATGTAGCTTTTAAAAAATGTATTAGAGAGAGAGAGAGAGAGAGAGAGAGATATATATATATATATATATATATATACTAGTTATAACCCGTGCCCAGAGGGCACAGAGTCAGTCGTCACCCGGGCGCAAATGCGGAGAGAAGCGGTAGCCAAAGTGAAAAAAACGTGGGAGAGAGAGAGGAGGGTCGGGGAAAAAGGAGGAAAAACAGGGACTAAAACGCAAAAAAAATCACCAAAAACCAATCCCAAACCCAAGTCCAGAACCACGCCCAACCCCTACGTGGCGTCCCAGTCAGCAACCAAAAATATGACTGGGACAAAACTGCCACGTGGGACAAAACTGCCACGTGGGACAAAACTGTCACGTAGGACAAAGGTCGTGAATTGTATAATAGATATTTTATTTACATGTATGTAAATAGCAATGCTTGTCCACATAATGCAGCTCGGTATCGTACGCTAATGGTATACCTGCAAGAGGGACACAAATTGATTTCCAAATTATTTTTAAGAAGTATTAAAAGAATGAAATAAACAAAAAGATAGTAATAAAAAATTAAAAAACTTACATATAACATACATCAGATATATTCATAGCAGGATTTCTGGATAAACAATGTTAACTGTGTTATTTGAACCAGACTGAAGGAGGAAACTAACACGGTCAAAAGACGTGCATCTAGAAAGTGCCACATAAAGATGTCCATGAGTGAAAACCGGGTCAAAAGATGTGTATGATTAAAAATTAGCATTTGACATTAATTATGGATTAGCATGTGTCATAAATCTAGGAGTTTCATCAGGGATTAGCATTAAATTTTAATTTCAATTAGTAGCAGTAGCGTAACATTGCATGCATTACCAGTTCTCAGAAAGTTGAACTATGACATTCCATAAGGGCAAGTATATGGAAAAATTCACATTCTTTGCAAGTTTATGCAATTGAGATGATTATCACTAAGGGCAATTTTGAAACTCAATCGGTTGATATGAATCAGTGAGGTAAAGGGTAATTTTTAGATATTCCCTTTATGAATTTATGTTATGAATCAGTTCAAAGAGAACAGTCACCTATGGAACAAATTCAATAGGAACTCAATCATGTAACTTAGAAAGTAAAATTGGAAAGTTAGGCCAAAATTGATCTCACGTTGGAACGCAGTAAGTGGAAATCTAATTGCTTTCAATCTAATTTAGGCCAAAATGGCATGAGTCAATGTAATTGCTTTCAATTTGGAAATTTCGTGCTAAAATTCAGTGTGTGTGCATTACGTTTTTGCTGATGTGATGATGAAAATGAACCCGATAAAAATGCATTGTAAAAACTTTTTCATATTGTTTGCTCAAGCAATGAGGGGTTAGAAATTTTTTAATTTTAGCACCAACACCAACATTTTGGCCTATCACCAACAATAACATTTTGGCTTATTTATGACATAGTTTATGGATATAAGCTTTGAGGGTTTATTTACAAAAATTTAAAATTTAGTCAAAGATTTTAACAAAAATTCAAATGAAATCAAGTAGACTGTGGAAATTGATACAGTTTGACAAATGAAATTTGAAATGTAAACAAATTGACAATGATAGGATATCATGAAATCGGCAAGTTTGGCAAGAATTTTGCCCGTGAAACATGAAATATATAATGAAAAATGGTTATTAGTGCCTTACAGTTTTCCGCAAATAAGGATCCTTAGCAGCATTCATCTGTATAAAAATACAAATCAATATTTTAGAAGAAAATATACAAATAATAAAATGTCGTGATATAGATTTAAAATTTTAATTACATGTAAGTAAATAGCAACGCTTGTCCACATTATGCAGATTGATAGCGTATGATAAAGGTAAACCTGCATGATAGTCACAAATTGTATAAGAGATTTAATTTGAAGAAATACTAAATGAATAAAATAACAGTAAGAGATGAATAAGAATTTTAAAAACTTACATATAACAGACATCAGTGAAAGTCACAGAAGGATTTCTGGATAAACAATGTTAACTATGTTATTTGAATCAGGCTGAAGCAGGACACTAACGTGGTCAAAAGACGTGCATCTAGAAAGTGCCACATAAAGATGTCCATGACTAAAAACCGGGTTACGCAAGTCTAATCCAACAAATCTCACGGATTGTCCTTGAGATTTATTAATTGTCATGGCATAAGTCACACGAACAGGAAATTGTCGTCTTGTCATATGAATAGGTAATTCTGTAGATGATGGTGACAAAGATATTCTTGGAATAAAAACCAAACTACCTGCTCGATCACCATTCAAAATTTGAGCTTCAATCACACGGGATGCACATCTTACAACCATTAGTCGAGTGCCATTACAGAGCCCATCTTTCGGTGTAATATTTCGAAGTAAAATAATTGGACATCCAACCTTAAGGTCAAGTTTAAATGGGGGCAATCCAGGAGGATCTAAAGAGTTTATGTATTCATTAGGATACCGGTTTATAATGGAAGGATCAGTAGATTCAGTTTCAGCCAGTTTGTCTGCAGCCAAATATGATATCTGTTGACCATGATAAATTTACAATGCAGCAGAATTTATGTAATTAACATCATCGTTACGTGCGGAAAGAATTATTCGTTCAGTAAGGAATGGCGGAGTCACCGTACCCTCAACATCTAAATGCGGATAAATTCTTAATAATAACTCATTTAAATCCTTGCATCTGAAAATGTGGGAGGGAAGCTCAACCACTTCTGTAGGGTTTGTCCCGACCTAATGCATAAGTAGAAATTAATTAAGTCAATGGTAAGTTAAGAGAAAACTGTTTATTGAAAACATGAAGTACTCAAGTAAATACCTCCAAAATAAATTTTGCAAAATTAATATTTTCAACGGATGAGTTATTCAAACGCATATTTTGATCCAAGTGCAAAACTTGTATAGCGGACCATAGTGCAGATCTTCTTAATGAGGCTCCAACAATTTCTTCTCGAACCCCCTTTGGTATGACTGGCAAGATTTGTCGGAAGTCCCCACCAAGAACAACAGTAATACCACCAAATGCTTTAGTGCTGTCACAAATATCCTTCAACGATCGATCCACTGACTCAACACAATGCCGGTGTTGCATAGGAACTTCGTCCCATATTATCAATTTTGCTTCTCTGAATAATTGTGCATGTATGGATTGTTTACTAAAATTACAAATTGAGTTATCATGCACATCTAAAGGGATACGAAATGTTGAATGTGTAGTCCGACCTCCGATCAGTAACAATGATGCAATACCAGATGATGCAAGAGTGATAACTATATTTCCTAGACTGCGCAACATTGTTGCTATAGCATTGTATAGAAAAGTCTTTCCAGTTCCAGCACCTCCGCTTAAGAAAAATGTAGTTCCTTTATTTTCAAAAACGGACGAATTAATAGATGAATAAGCATGACGCTGTGCATCATTAAGGCAATCAACATTTTTCACTGCATCCAATTGTTTCGCCGTGTTTATAAGTTCCTGATGTTCATGCAGTAATCGGTTGACAACAATTGCATTCCAATTTCCAGTAGGAAGTGGCATTGGTGGAAAGTCAGATAGACACTTACCATTCTCCTCGAGCAATTCATTGATTAGAAATAAGCCATAATCTTCGAGTTGGCATTGAGATGGTGTAGAAATTGAAAACAGGATATTAATTTTATGCTTAAGATCGTCACAGATTTGCACTGAGAATTGATTCCATAATGCAAGTGGGTCGGTAGGTGAACATTCAATCAGAATAATACTAAACAGACGTCTTAATTGATATCCGGTTTTCATAATTGAAGCTTCGAGAAGACATTGTTTCCATTCTGAATCATCTTCAAGAAGACCTCGTGCAACGCATGTTGCTTTGACTGTAGAGTACTCTTCATTATTGACAGTGCGTAAATTTTCCCATGATGTTGGTCCTCTAACAACTGTTAGTAACAACCGTAAATAGAAGCGTTCACCAGAGTTTGGAGATGCAAAATACATTCTACCAATTGAGTATCCAGATTTTCTGGGAGTCCAGACCTTTGTGGATTTATTCCAAACAAATTTTTGAGGAAACTCTTGGTAAGTGAGAGCATGTGCTGACTCATGTAAAGCACAACATGTAAAAAATTCAGTCAAAGTTGTCTTCTCATTTTCAGCTCTAGACCGTATTTTAGCGTGGTCTTCATCTGGATCAAAAATAACACGGTGTTGCCCTGGCAAATGAAGCATCAATCATTGTATTGATGGTTTCTCCTGATGTAAAGGATGTTCAAATAATCGCCAAGCTGCCTCTGGGGGTCCACTATATCTTGCATCAAGGTATTGCTGGATCTCATCAACTGCACCCAACACCATCGTGGTTCGATCATGACCTTTATAAATGTACTTATGAATGTATTTGACACATCTTATCCCGGCACAAACTTCGACATTAATATGGCAGTTAAAGCGTCTAGATAGATACAATTGTATGGAACAACATCTCGGTTATCAAACTGATGGCCCCTTACAGTATGGATATGTCCATTATTACGACGACGATATATAGGATATCCATCACGATCCATTGTTGTTGAGTCTACATAAGTTCTCGGGTACTTCTTAGTACATTTACCATTATCCATACATGAAGAACTTGGATTTCGTGCACCACATGGACCGTGCACCATACATTTTATCACCGTGTCGAATAACTCTGGATCTTGAGAAGGATCAGGAAATTCAGCGCAGACAATCTTATCCACTTGGTCACATGTATGGATCTTATCTGGACCATGAAGAAAGAGTAGAGCATGCATGTGTGGAAGCCCACGTTTCTGAAATTCAACGGTGAAGACATGTGCTACTTTCCTTCCGAATACATTTTTAGCCTCAATCTCCTTCATTAAAGCCTTTCTTTTTAACTCAAAAACACGGGCAACTAAATCGGGACGATCGATAGACTTTTGATAAGGTAGAAGAGAATTAGATATTTCAGGCCAATTCGGATTTGCAGTCATGGTTAGAAATATATCTGGGTGCTGATTATATCGTGTGATAGCCATCGAGTCTTGAAAAATTTCAAACATGAGGCGTGCACTTCCAGTGAAAGATGAAGGAAGTATCATCCGCTGGCCAATTTGGTCACCACTGACATATGCATCTATATCTGCAAGACCCTGATAGAGTTCAGAACGGAGTTTTTGTTGATTAAGTTTGATGAACGTCAAACGATTTTGCTCAGTTGCTGCCCAAGCATCAACTAAAAACTCCTGAAACAATTTGCCCGCGCGCAAAATCGACGAATACTCCTTATGTCTTTCAAACAGACGGTAGCTATAAAAGTCGCACAAGGTAAGGCGTCTATGTGAGGATTGATTGCGCGATGGATCCCATTGCTTCAACTCTGGTTCCCAGCCAAGCTAACCATGAGGAAATAATAAGACATAATGCAATGGCAAATATGCAGGATGAGCCTCATTGATTTGCATGAGTTGATTATTTCCTCGTAGATGTAAAACAATATCTCGCATCCCGGAAGGACGATAGCCATCTCCAGGTAAAATAACAGCAATCTCATCAATAGTAGGGAGATTATAGCGGCGTCGATCTTTTGTCGAATTATAATGCAGATATACAGGGAGATCACGACCATTTACATTTTCTTGAATTAAGACAGAATAAGCTTGATGATATAGATGGATGAATGGGTTTATGGATGATAGACAATTTTGAATGATAAGTAAGAAATCTGTTCTCAAATGAGGATTTCTAGTACTTCGTAACTCTATAGCTGAATCAGGATCATATATGTACAGTTGACAATAACTTGCTGTTTGATGCAGTTGTGGAAGAAGTGATCCTGTTCGATGACGTAATTCTCCATGAATAGTAAAAGATGTAGGACCTCTACTCGGAATCAATCTTTGATCCAATGTAGCACCAAGACTGGTAAATGCGTTAGCTGCATTATATTCCCGCGCATATTTTCTAAACGATTTCGACTGCTCATTGTTACCATCATATAATTCGCGAATTGCTGTAGGGGGTTCAATAAGTGTATCTAATTTCACCTTTCCTTGTAAACAGCACGTTCCAAAAAGATGAGTTGTCAAAGTTGACCTCGCCAATTGTTCATCCAACCAATGTAAAGCTGAGCAATGAGGGCATGGAATGTTCATTAAGCCAAGAGAATGCCGAACAGAATCCACAGTTGTTGAGGCACAAATTATATTTTGAATTGACCTACATAATGTAGTTAATTGTCAAAACAGAATAGTTTAGATTAAATCGTATGTATGATCAATAGGATAATAACCTGTCTGGAGGATGAGCATCTTGTGCAAGAATAAAATCGGATAAGGTTATTTGTTCTTTTTCTCGTTCTCTCCTTCTACGTTGAGCAAAGGACCTATTCATTCTAAACCCAAAATCAAGTACAATTAGAATAATGTAGAGTAGAAAGGATTTTATGTACATGGAAGCAGAGACTAAGGTAGATAACTTGGCAGAAGGTCCATCATCTTGTTCAGAAACGTTATCATTGCGGGAGGCTGAGACAGCATGCAACTTGTCAAGTAGGTAAGTTGATAGTAAAGGTGTTACTTGAGGTATATCGAGTATGTTGTTAGGATGCATAAATCGAGAAATGCCTATTTGGTATTTATCTTTTTCTCCCCTCCTGCGTTGAGCTAATGAACTATCAAAACTATATCCCAAAAAAATAAAAGTACAGTACCATATCTTAACAAATAAATTAAATATTATGTAAAGGCAAGTGTGTAATTGAATAGATAACCTGGCAGAAGGTTCAGCATCTTGTTCAGAAATAGTATCATTGCGCGAGTGTGAGCCCTCATGCACCTCTTCAATTAGGGAAGTTGATGAAGAAGGTGGTAATTGAGTTATGTTGAGTATGTTGTTTGGAGTGATAAAGCGAGAAATGTTCAATTGTTGTTTCTCTCGTTCTCTCCTTCTACGTTGAGCTAAGGAACTGCCCAAAGCAAAACCAAAAATGATTACAATTAAAACCCAAAATGTGCAGTTGATCTTTCTTATGAACATGCAAGGGGATTACTACATAGAAAACCTGGCAGTAGGTGGAACATCCTGTCCAGAAACAGTATTGGTTCGCGAGTTTGAGTCCTCATGCACCTCTTCAATTAGGGAAGTTGATGATGAAGGTGTTACTTGATGTATATCAAGTATGTTTTTAGGAGGGATAAATCGAGTACTGTTCCTTTGTTCTTTCTCTCGTTCTCTTCTTCTACGTTGAGCTAAGGATCTACCCAAAGTAAAAGCAAAAGTGAATACGATTAAATTACAATATCTCAAAAATAGTAGATTTTATGTACATGCAAGTGGTTAGTAACATAGATAACCTGGCAGAAGGTGGAGGATCTTGTTCAGAAAAATTATCATTTCGCGAGTCTGAGCCCTCATTCACATCTTCAATTAGGGAAGTTGATGTTGAAGCTCTTACTTTAGGTATATCGAGTGAGCTGTTAGTTGGCCTAAATCGAGTAATGTTTCTTTGTTCTTTCTCTCGTGCTCTCCTTCTGCGTTGAGCTGAGGAACTACCCAAAGTACAACCAGAAGTAAATACAATTAAATAACAGTAGGTTTACCTTAGGGCAGAGTAGAAAGTATGTACATGTTAGTAGATAAATACCTGGCAAATGGTGCAACATCGGGTTCAGAAATCATATCGGTGTGTGAGGCCGAGACTTCGGAAACTTGTGATATGTTTCTATGTTCATGTTCACGATGTCTCCATTTGCGTTTAGCTAATATGTTTTTTGCTACGAAACTATCAACTTATGCCTAAATTGAGTGTACATGGCAAGGTTGAGTCTTCAATAGTACGGGTAGTATTGAAGAAAGTGATTTATATTAGCAAATGCCATACCGGATGCATGATGGTGTGAAGCAAGTGGAATTGATAAAGTCTTTCGGATTTTCAAAATACGACAGCGTCCAACTGAATCGGATAAAATAAAAGTTAGAATAACTAAAAATACAAATGAAGAGAAATAAGTAGATAATGAGAATCCTTCGTAGCACAACGGTTAATGATTTCTAAACATCGATTATTTTCAGAAACATGTATTCATTATTTTAATTATAGAAACTTCCAATAGGGCGAGGCTTTGAAGTTATTAGTGAATATGATTAGTTAAATCAAGTTATTTGGTTCTGCAATGTGTTCTCTCTCTCTCTCTCTCTCTCTCT